>JAFBJR010000247.1:586068-633116 GCA_016785285.1 Brachirus orientalis
TTAACCTAAACACATTTAACTAAAAGTTAAAAATAAGTTTCTCTTTTTAATTTAATTAGAACAATTAAACTGCAGACTCTGCAATTTGCTAATTGCATCGTTTCAAGTTGCAGTTTTTAGACAGAAAGTATTAATTGTTTGGGCCTGAATGAAAACATTTCAAAATACTTAATACAGACCCACTGATCATATTAAACATGACTCATTGTCATAAAAAAATGCCAAAAAACACACACACACACACCTCCTGTCGACCGCTACAGTGATAAAATTGTTCATCTGTATACTACTGTTTTTGCTAATCTTTTTGATAATGGATGGATTTAAGAAAGTTAATAAATGAGTAGGAAGAGATTTTACTTTTACTGAGATGACAACTGGAGCACAAGAAACAGGGGAAGTCCGTGTGTTGGTTGACAAAATGACAAAAGTGTGCATGTGGACCCAATCTTGGTAATTTAACAGGTTTTGTTTTATTGCCGCTGTTTTAGATAATGAAAGTATTATTATTTTTTTTTTTTAAAAAACCCTTTTGTCTGAAGTGCAATCATGAGAGTGCCAGAGATGCAAAGGAAGGGGCCACAGAGCCTCAAAACACAATAACTTCAGTACAGCCACATCACAAATTAAATAACCTCACAATAATTCTGTGCTGCACCCATGTCTTGTTTACCTGTGAAGCCAGTTGTATTTACAATACGTTCCCCTTAAATGAAGACACAGCGGTAGAGGATGATAACTGAGACAGCAGAGACTCGGGCAGATAAACGGTGCATTTAAAAGGATGGTGCAGGGCTTTATCGCTGAACGGTTATATATAATAAATGAGAAAAAAAAGAAAAAAGCTAAAAGATAATCTTTATGTAAAGTCCACAGCTGCTCATGAACCTCAGTTATAAATGTGCCCTTGCTATAGGTCTGCCTGTGACCTGGTCTGCAATCAAACAAGCTGAGAGAGCGTGCTGCTGGCAGTGGGACTCCAATAGGCTTCAGTCTGTACAGTATAAAGTACATTACTACTTACTGTATGAAGTACATAATCTGATAGCCTGGCAAAATAATGTTGGTGATTTTCTCAAGTTAGGCCTACAGTACTTTATAAGGTTACAGCATGCAATGAAATGCATAAATCAGTTCTCCTGTTTCAATTGCTGGGAGCTGTGTTTACATTTTTTGCAAAAACGGTTCCATTAGTACTAAAATTAATAGTCTGGTTTGCATCAGTCTGACATCTTATTTAATTTCATTCAACTACATTTGTCACACATATCACACATAAGTCTTGCTTTTTCCAGTTGCTTCTGTTTTCCACACAGCGGTGCTTATTATGGCTCAACACAACACTAGCTCTGAAGAAAAGCACCTGTGCCCTTACCTGAGTCAAAACAAAAGTTGCCTGTTGACAAATTTGAGGTACTTTGTACACCCTCCACTTTATAATTCACAAACTATGCCTTTAAGCCCTATTAGTCAAAAAGTGTTTTCAATTTTAAGTTCTTCAAAATTCTTCAGCTCTTCAGTTTTATTCACTTGCCATTCATTTACCCAAATATATCAACTCTTTGGTTAACAAGCCAAAAAATACAATGTTCTAACTGCCTTAGATCATTAACAGTAAACTCCAGCATTTTATTTATCATTTTTCTTTTTTTCGTCATTATTTAATTGCACACCAGCACCCTTGTAACTAGTAATTTTCTTCTAGACCCAAGTAAAAGCAAATAAATAGCATCAACACACTGAAGCCATAGTGTAGGTGGAAACAGCTTCTAATTTGTGTCTCTATACTGTTGTCCATCTTCTTGTCAGCACCTCTCACAACTTGACTTTTCTGTTAAATTGGAATACTGTCCTCCTTGGCCCAGTATAGAAGCACTATAGCTGGAAAGTGAATTATTTAATAAAGTGTTTCCACCAGGTTAGTATGACTAAGAAATTCAATATAATAAAAATGTTAGTAAAAAAAAAAGTCTGGTTTTAATCGAGCTAACGCAGTCACTTTCTTCTAAAATCATGTGACTCTGCTGTGTGTGCATGTGTGCAGTACTCACACTTGGAGCGATGCGCTGTAGCTGCTTCAGGGTGATGCGGTTGTACATGGTGCTGATGTCCTTTCTTTGGTCATCATAGTCTGACACAGTGATCTACAGAGAGGCAGAGAGAGACTTCACAGTATATGTAGTATATGGTGACATTACACTGGCCGCTCTGGCTTATCATAGTGATATGTCAATGACAGCACTGTACTGGTTGGGACCAGAAAGTAAACAAATTGACTTTAACAAGGGAGTCAAAATAATAAATAAATAAATAAATAAATAAATAAATACATACATATGAAGCTCTGATGTTTGCTGCTAATTTTGCTCTAATGATGGCCAAATATGAGAAGCATGATTTTTTTTTGTACATTATCACCATGAAAGTGACACTATTTATGCTAAAGCTTAACCTTAAAGATGGGGTGGGACATTATTTTCTGGAACATTGTTGACTGTATTACTTACAATCCTCTTCACACCCTGATTGTAACCAATTAATTAATGCATTTTCACAAAAATAAAATTTTTCAGTCACCTGTGGAGCAGACAGGCCTGTAAAAAAAACATCCAATCATAATGAACACATAATGAATGGCCCAAACAAAATAATTATATTGAGACGCATCAATCAACCTCCATCTACTCCTCCCTGCCCCTGTGCACGTCCCCCTCTTTGTGCACTAATCACGCATGCGCAGACACAGAAAAGACAACGTCAGAGCTCGTGCAAGCTTCAAGAATTTAGAATTTCTGCCCGATCCCGAACAGAGACCAGACAGATTTACTGCCACCTTCCTCGGGCTCTGACGGGCCGGGCTCGTTATCATCCATCCATCTTTTGCCGCTTATCCGAAGTCGGGTCACGGGGGAGCAGCGAAGCCCAGACATCCCTCTCCCCAGCCACTTCGAGGGGTACTCTCACCCTATCTCTAAGGGAGAGCCCAGACAACCTGCGGAGGAAACCCATTTCGGCCGCTTGTATACTTGATCTCATTCTTTTGGTCACTACGCACAATTTATGATCATAGGTGAGGGTAGGAACGTAGGTTTACGTAGATTGACCACCGAGGCCGACCGATGCAGAGCCCACATTACTGCGGACGCTGCCGCAGTAATGTAGAATCTCCCATTCTATTCTTCACTCACTCGTGAACAAGACTACGAGATACTTAAACTCCTCCACTTGGGGCAGGATCTCATCACCGACCCGGAGAGGGAACTCCATCTTTTTCCGGCTTAGGACCGACTGTATACAATGTTGACAGTGCACTGCTTCCCCCCACCTGAGACAATGCCACTGTGGACATGTCCCCACTGTGCAAATGTAAACCTATGCCCTTGGTCATAACGGCTCACTTCATGTTTTTGAGAAAAACTACTGTCAAGAAAAAAAGGCTGATGCAGACCAGAGTTAACATCGGTGCTGTGTTGAATGGTGGTAACAAGTGAAAGTCCAGAAAAGGCTGCAAGGTGATGCCGCTGTGGCCCTGTTTCTACTGGACAGTTAGGGTAACTTTATGTCTTTGTGATCTTTTGAAAGTGTTATGTTGTTTTCTGGAATTATGTTGTTATTTCCCATGAATCCATTTGATCTCAATAGTCTTCATGAATGACTGGAGTGCAAACCCATGCTCTGGAGGTGTGGCTTCAGAGGGAAGTCTGAGGAAAAGGGCTGGGTCTTTTGAATTCAAAATATAGCCTACTCGTACAGTTTTTCCAGAATCTCCCACTTTACCTTTAAAGAGGACATTCAGTGGAAAATCAAACGTCTGATGTTTTTTGGTGTGTCCCCGTGCCCTTCCAGTATCTAAACATCACTAAAGTTTCACAGTAAACGCTTCAGCCACTTCTGAGAAAAAAGGGCTTTTCTGTTAACCTGCGCTTGAGCAAGCGGTTTTGAAAAGTTGAGTTTGGTTACATAACTACCACATATGCCGTGCAACGAACCCTCCCCCAACAGCTACTCCTGGTCATGGGCGTGAACATTCAAGCTGAAGAAGAAGAAGAAGCACCGTGGAGCAGTCGGGCAGCTGGTAGCTGGCCAATCACAAGTGAGTAGGAATGCACTTGGTAGCTGGCCAATCACAAGAGACTCAGTGTTCTGGGGGGCGGACATTAGCTCAGAAACAGAGTGCCTGTTCAGAGGCTGGCAGAGAGCAGCAATAAAGTGGCTTAATCTGAAGAGACTATGAGGTTTTTGACCATAAATATTATTTAATTTATCTAAGTAGACATCAGTAATCTCAATTTTTGGTTCAAAAAGACCATTCTATCTGACCTTTAAGATGTCAGTGTCTCAATGTATAGCAGATGTTACAGCATATCATTTAAAGTGATCAGTAGCTGCTGACCAACTCCATGCAGACTGCAAACATGAAAATACACTGAAATACTTTAGGAAAAGAAAAACTGTGAGAACCTAATTTATTTCTCTTTGATTCTATTCTGGTTTTGCCTGGAACAATATGGTGGCAGCATTGCTGAATGATTCAGGGGCCATTGCAGCATCTACATATTGTACAGTACATTCTGTGCGGACATGCTTTACTTAACATACTACATACAAACACACAACTCACATTGGCCAGATGTGTCTCCAGCTCTATAATCTCCTTGGACTTCTGTGTGGCATTTTGAGCTCCCAGCATGCTCAGCAAGCGCTCCATCAGAGCCTTGTACGCTGCCAGGATCTGAGAAGCACAGTGACATCAGCACTAACAGACGAGGGGAAGACACAACATCATCAGTACTGGCCAGTGATGAGGCTGACATGTGGCTAAGTGGACAAGGTAAGAAAAGCACAGCGGGTGACAGAGGGAAAACAGGTGGATTAATGAGGAGGAGAGAGAGGGGCACAGATGGAGGAGTGAGGGAAGAGGGGAATTTAGAAGGAGAGAATGAATCAAAGGGAGGTCAAGTATGAGGTGAAGTGGGGAGGGGGTAATGTGGAGGAGAGGAAAAAACACACAGAGAAAATGAGATGATGGGAAGTAGGGATAGACAGTAAAGGGTTAGGTAAATACAGTCCAGACCTCAAGTATTTACAGAGTCACTACTGCACTTTAGCACATTTAATTTGAAATTAAATGACCTGCATTCCGATTTTCCAAGTGTCAGTTTCCATTTGAGTGGCTTTATGTCTTATGTCAATGCAGGAAGAAGCCTGCGTGAGATAAAGCACTTTAAACAGATGTTTCCCAAATTAAAAAAGGGCAACTGAACACTTTGCTATTAATTACTTCTCGGGTCACTGTGTGTTTCAACAAAATTCACCGAGGTGGTGCAGCAGGGAGGGCGAAACAGGCACTTGTGGGTATCTTTAAAAAGTACCCTTCTGTAATGTCAATGAATTAATTACATAGAAAGTGTTTAATTTGCTTGCTAATCTGATGCACTTATTAAAGTAAGTGGTTTCTAATATACAGTACTTTATTTGTTGAAATCCTCTTTACGTCCTGAGAGCTATCAATATATAAACTGTCTGAAAAAAACAATAGAATATTGCAATAAACACAACATTTAGTTTTGACCAAACGAATTGAATCTCTCGTGTACCTGTTGCTAAGTGACCTGCCTACCTGCATAATTCATCATGATAATGGGCCCTTCACAATACAGACATTTTGAGAGGCCAGGGTAGAAAATAACACGTGCACATAATTAACTTATGACGGCTGAGTTCCATTTAGGTTCCCCAGTTTCAGGGTGCATGCTGGTTCGCTGTCACGCTGTCCTGACTTATGTGAACTGAACACAGCCTTTGCTAATGCGACCACGGTAACACCTGTGCTTTTCCTGTCAAAACGTGTCAAAATGGCTGCTGTGCAAAATACCACCGTAAAAGTCACTCGACAGAATGTACTGAAGGCATCAACTGAAATGTCTCTCATTGTTCCCAAGCACTGGACAATCATTGACAATATGGAAATACTCCAAGTCAGGGGCTAGCCAATCATATTTTGTTTGTGAGTGGAGTGTAAACCACTAAATGGAGCTTCTGGACAAGACTGTTCTTCAAAGAAACACTTAACAATGGCGGACATCACACAGCCACTTAGCAACATTAGCACGTCTTGCCAAGATGCATTTAAGAAATAGACATAACCTCAATGTTGCCAACTTAGCGAGTGTTTTAGTGAGTGTTCAGACTCTTCTAGTGACTCTTTTTCAAAAAAGAAACTAGTGACAAATCTAGTGAATTTTTCTGCTGTTATTAGAGACTTTCGGAGACGCTGACGTGGAAACACGTATCTTTTTACTTCTCAACGAGTACCGCCGCCTTGTAAATTTGCTGGCCCCCCGCTGACCTCCCCAGCATCAGTCACATAATACATGATATACTACAGACAGCCAGTTATTGACAGGTGTGCTCTCCGATCTGTTACTGAGGGTTGCAGTCGACACAGAGACAAAGTGATTGCTTTTCTTTGCTTTTGTTGCAACAAATATAATGGGAGGGACAAATATTAGGAAAATTAAGAACACCCGTCTTCTACTCCCTACTCCTTGTTCCCACAGCCACTTTATCTGTGTCACAATGTATGCCCGGCCTGCTTGGCACGCACACTGGGAAATCCTGGACCTGGTAGACAGGTGGATAGCAACAACAGGTGAGCTCAGCACTTTTTTCAGCACCAAACTTTATCTATAGAAGACACGGAAATAATAGAATATATTTTGAATTTATTATTTCTACTTATAACAGTTTGATTAGCGCTCTTGTTAGAGCCTGAGAGGGTCTCCATCACCTGTACTGGCACTATGCAACTTTTTGGTTTGGGTCACTCTAAGAACAAAAGTGAAACCGACTTCTACTGCTTCGACTGTTTACTGCATATGTCACAGTGCTTCGAGTGAGTGAAGCTAGTGTCAGTTTGGTGGTGAAAAGTTATACAGGAGTTGTTCTTTCATTGGAAATGGAAGAAACAGCACAGATACAAAAGCGACTGAAGATTTTGTTGGAGGAGTCAAAGAAAAAGTGGGAGAGCGACAGGATAAGATGGCAGATAAGTGTGAATATTGGTCCTGCTTTCAGTCACTGGCATAAGTTGAGAGACGATGAGGGATGTTGGAGTGATAGTAACCTGGATCTACTGTTGGACTATTAAGTAGACATTGTTTACTTACTAACTAAACATAGTGTGTTGGAGCTGCTGTGTGTCAGGTGGTGTTATTGAAGCCATGTCATTCCCTGTTCATGTTTGGAATTCAAGTTTATTCACGTAGTGGAGCAGTTTTTCCCTCTAGCTGCTACTTATGGCTACATGCTTGTTGAAGACATGGCTGGAGTTCTCTGGTATCGTTGGTTTGTCAACAAATGCACATGTTACCAAAACTCCAGAGAGCAAAAACTACACTGAGTCGTTTTAACAGTAAAAAAATAGCAGTGTTTGTAAGGTAAGGTGAAGTTGAAGAGTGTCCAAGTTAAAAATTCAAGTTGAGGGGATTTTGGAAATTCTGAGTTCTAAGTACAAATAGAACACACTGATCATTTCTTAGATAAAGTCTATGAGTGTGACAGGATGTTCTGCTAACCTGCTAAAAAGCTGACTCCTGCACCAAGTGTTAGACACGTGTTAAAGTGACACTTACATGTAAAACTGCCTTTCCTCAAACAATAGTCGATGACAGGACAGACAGGAGAAGGTGGGATGCATCAGTTTCATTGGCTACAGTGTATCCTGCTTTTTCAAGCTCTTCCAGGCTTCTACTTCTTCTTTATTTTCCCCTAGACAACTTTATTCATTGATGACTATCCAGAACGTGAAGGGGATTTTAATAAATGAGTTTAAAAAATACATCAAGGTGGGACTATAAAGAGAAAGTATCAATGATGGCTTCCATTCACAGCCAGTGATAAGAGCAAATCAGGAAGGGAATGCAGGTGTCTGCATCTTTACATTCAAAGGTCTCCATTTCTGCCCCTACAGACTAAAACACAGTGCAGGACTTTTCAAATTAAAACAGAGCCAGCAGCGTGTTCAAACTTCTCTGTTATCTTGGCTCAAAAACTCCAGAGTTGTGTGGATTGCAGGCTTGAACAGAGCAGAGGCGTTTGAAAATGAAGACATAAAAGTGTCTGATTCAGCTGCAAAGTTCTGCTCAAGTCCAAACAAAAGGCAGAGACCACATAAGAAGCAGGAGTCAGAGGAGGCTGCAGTGAAGCTCAGCCTCAGCCTGCTCGTGTCCTTTTGCCATTCAGAAAAACATACATGACGTAATGAAAAAAAACTTAAATTATTGCTTTAGTCCAACTAAAAACAGACTTTTACTTGCATGTAAAGATGTTAATGTGGCTGAAATTTAATGTTATACCAACAAAAAATAGCTTTTAACTAACAGACCTGGATGATGCAGGTATGAGCTGGATTACTATTGGACAGTTGCACAGTTCCTGGCCCAGGTTTGACACGGAAATAATAGAAGAAGTCAGTACAGAAAAGAAGTCGTCACCAGAGAGAAAAGTCCACACCATTGCTTTTGGACAGACAAGGAGACTGAATTTCTGCTCTGCCAGCTAAAGGAATTTAATATTTTCAAGTTAATAGATGGTAGAAAGACTCTGAAAGGAGCTTGAGATGGTACCAACTACAGCTAAAGTTGTTTTGGTCTGTGACATAACAGGTCAACAAGAAAATGAGTCAGACACACTTCATTCAACAAATTGATTCCTCTCTACTGCTTGTATCCTGGGACGAGAACAGTAGTGCAACTGAACCACAGCTCAAACAAACTTGAAAACACCCTGCTTGACAGCAAAAGACACAAAATATAGAAATCGATGACTTGTTAGAAACCCTAATATCTGTCGGCTACATTTTTAACCTCTAAGCTCTGGCCAGGAACCAACTCCAACTCAAATAAACCATGAGACTTGGCAAAGTAATGTTGCACATAATATACACATTTAAAAGTGAGAGACTTCAGAGAACATGTCATTGACCCAAAACATACAGTACATGGTCTGGACTGGAGGTGGACAAATGTGGAGAAAAAAAGAAGGGAGAAAGAAGGAGACGCTTCTACCTTTACGCTGTCTTCATCCTGTCCAAGATAGAGGCTTCTCTCAGGAAGTGTGAGCCCCTCCTGATCAATCTACACACACACATGCACACACACACACGAATCAAGACACTGGATTTTCAAAGATGGGTGGTTAATACTTAAATGAGCTATAATCTTTTTTCCCTCCCTCTCTAGGGGTCGCCATGATGATCTGCATTTTTATGCCAGACCCCCCCCTCCCCCCCCAGTTGGTGGCATATATAAAAGAGTGCACAATTATATGTAAAAATAAGGAATGCAATTGTGTTTCAGAAAAACGTTCCCAATAAAACACAAGTAGAGTTGTGGGGGGAATAATCATTTTTTTTCGAAAAGTTTGAAATATAATCTTCTGATGAAATTCTTCCAGGAGTTAGGCCACATATATTCCTAGACTTTAAGGTTTGGAAGCTTGTATAGAGGAGGTGTTACACAACTTCAAGGTATCACAGAACCTGACAACAGTTCTGTTCACCGTCTACTATTCTAACTTGTATATATATTTTTCTGGGCGTGGTTTTCATATAAGCCCCCACAGGTGTCTACCAAACGCTCAGTCATACTACTTCTACTCTTCTGCTTTACATATGGCTTTCCTTTAAAAATCGGAATAACGATTCTAATTTTTTAATATGTCTATGAACTCAACTAAATGGCAGGACTCCAGAGAACAAAAATGCTTTTACTTTGAAACTGGTAACGAAAGTGTTGTGTTTGGGACACATTTGACAGATGACACTGTGTAAATGACTATTTTCACTTTTCTCAAGAACAGCTGCATAGCTCACTCACATGACACACGGCCCATGCAGGCTGTGTGGCTGCACCAGTGTGATAACGTGTGACAAAGTGAAAAGCGTCCTGATTGGTGTGACCTCTTAAAATATGAGCATAGGGACTACAGCGGGTTATAAAGTTGGAACATGCTGGTCAGCAGTGGACAATTTCATGTTAACACCAAGAAGCTAACCTTGCTTTCGGTGTGAACCAGTTCTTTGGTTGCTCTTTAGGGAAAAAAACGCCTCTCTAACTGCTGCCTATAAATCCTCAGTGAAGATCAATAGGTAATCAATAAGCCGAGACCTCTGACACGTCAGGATGACACTGCTGTTACAGAGACTCTGCAGATACATGCTAGTTTTCTTAGGGTTAAAGGGATAGTTCGGGTTTTTTTTGAAGTGTGATGACACATAACCAGTAGGGCAATAATTAGCTCGAGGCACATATGATTTCACTGAAGACATAGCTACCAGTGGGGACACAAAGAAAACTGATTTTAGCCACTTAGTAGGATGCAAGTAAGGATTGCAAAAGGTTTGAATACCTGGGGTCAAGCATCCAAAGCAATGGACAAATGCCACAGTGCTCAAGAGAGGTGAATGAGAGAGAGCAGGCAGGGTGGGGTGGGTGGAGACGAGTGTCAGGGCTGATGTGTGACAGAAGGAGAGCAACAAACATGAAAGCGAAGATCTACAAGACAGTAGTGAGTCCTGCTATGATGTATGGCTTGGAGACAGTGGCACTGTATAAAGACAGGAGACAGAGCTGGAGGTGACAGAACTCAAGATGCTGAGATGTTTGTTGGTTTTGACTAGAATGAATGGGATGAGCATTAAAATAAGCATATTCGAGTGACAGCTCAGGTTGAACATTTTGGAAATAAAGTAAGACATAGACAATGTTGCGATGGTTTAGTCACATGCAGAGGAGGGATAGTGATTCTATTGGACAGAGGAGGTTGAAGATGGAGCCGCCAGGCATGAGGAAAAGAGGAAGACCACAGAGAGGGTTGATGGACGTTGTGAGAGAGGACGTGAGAACAGTTGGTGTGACAGAAGTGGACAAAAGGGAGAGGGCAAGATAGAGACATATGATTTGCTGTGATGTGTGATCCCTTAATGGAGAAGCTGAAAGAAGAAGAAGCCACCTTCCAAAAAGTTCACCTGATAAAATATATGTCTGCTAAAGTCTACAGTATCGTAACAACATGTTCACTCCTTTATGCTGCTGTTAACCTTGTCCACCTGAAAACAAGTTTGGAAATCGCTCACTCCCCAATCCATGTTAATAGAGAAGAATCTATCTGTTGAGCTTACGAGGGGATTCAGAACTGAAGGTCTTTGTAACTTTGTGTCACTTAGGTATCTCTAAATGAAATAGTGGCAAACTCACAAAATAACACATTTGAACTAAGTGGTGGATCAACAACTCGTGTGGCGTGATGTAAAATCACTCTCTTTGGACTTTGGTGGAGGGAGTGAGTGAGTAGTTTACAAAGGAACACAAACTCCAGTTTCCAGTGGCAAACATATTTTAAGATACGTTCATCACTAATACAGGCATAGTTTTTATCAGGTGAGCCTTTTGTTAAGTGTTAAAAATCTGCATCCATGTCTGATTATTACATGATGTTTTCACATGTAAACATGTAACTGTCGAAGCCCCTCACCCTGATAGCGTTCCTGGAGGAGTTTTTGTCATCCACATTGACAGTGAGGGAGAAGAAGACGGCCGTGCTGTACACGCCCTGCGTCCTGTACAGCAGCTCGTTGAAGTCTGGCCTCTGTGGTGCGCCGTCTTGCTCCCACCCAGCAGCACCAGGGGGGGCCCCCACCAGGTCCCACCCCCCGCAGCTGTCTATCACCTCCGTCATGGGGTCAGAGCCCAGCTTGTCGATTTCCTGGATGTTGATGCAGGACTTATAGAACTCTTTCACCTTGCGCTCTGCCGAGTCGGGCCCACGCCTCCGTATGGGCTCCATCAGGAGGTGCTGTAGTTTTTCCTCATTGTGTTCCCCTATAGCGGTGATGATGCCGTAGCTGAGCTTGTCCTCGGGGATGCCATGGCGCCTCAGCCAGCCACCACAGGCAAAGGAGTAAAAGTCCTGGCAGGGCTGGATCGTTGGGTCAATATTGGCCTGAACCATGCGAGCTGTTCGCAATAGTGAGCGTTTGCGCTGGCAGTCTTGCCGGCACTGTGGGTCTTGTTGTGCATCCAGGGAAATGTATTTAAGTGCCAGCATGCTCCCCAGAATGACACACATGCCCGCTGCAAAGACCAAAGCTGAGAGGAGACAGATCTCTCTGCGGCTCCAACGAGGAAGCCCTCCGTTGCTGCTGGTGTTGCCTACATCTTTATTCCGACTGTTTGACCAGGTCCCTCCTCTGCTTCGCCCCACGTGACGGTCCAGACTGCCCCCCAGGTGCAGGGTCATGCCGTTGCTGAGGATATCACTGCTGTAGCGACCACCATATTTCACTTCCTGGAACTCATCATAGTGGGCTGTTAAGGAGTATGTTTTCTCCATGGCAAAGAAATGTTTTAGGTGAGAAGCTGCAGATAGGTTGAGGGTGAATGGGATGAAAAAGAACTTATTTGTCTGTTCAGGGTGCTGTCATGACTAGTTCTCTCACTACAGGCCAAAGCACTGAAGTAAATTTGAAATCCTGTCAGGCTTCTTTAGGAAATTTGCCCTTTATTCTTTTTGGAATCAAACGTGTGCAGAGCCAGAGGCTCCCATTGTGTATGAGGAATCTCTTGGGTCCAGCTTTCTCTTACTCATCCTCTCCTCTTTTCCATTTGCTCTTCCCTCCTCCTTCGCCAGTTCCAACCAGTTACCGGTCAGCTGTCCATAAAAACAGAAAGGAGACAAGGAAAGGCTGTAAGTGAAAAGAGATTTGAAATTGAATCTGCAATTGACACTGACAAAGTTTTGGCATGTTCCTACGGTTAACAGTTTCCCTCTGTTGTTTGTCAACGAAAGCTTTTGAATTGATTGTGATAGTCATCCCTCGGGTGGAAGATGCCCCCGAGATGACACTTTGGCTCCGAATGATCAATGGAGGAACCAGAAAAGAGCTGAGTATCAACTGGAAAAGTAGAGGCGTGGCAATCACCATAACTTAGCATGTGTCAGTTTAAATTGATGTAAAACTTTTTATTATAACAGAGGGACAGGGAGGATTTATGTCCTCCATCTCACTGAGCTGAAGGCACACACACAGTCTGGTTTACATGACTTCAGGAGCCATTGCAATTCATTCATTACATTCATTTCGTGGAGACTTACTCTAACCTTAACCATGACTACGACTGGCCTAAGCCCAATTGTAACCTAACCCTGACCTTACGACATGAGTAATGCGTGGAACACATAAACACACACACACACACTTCTCACACAGCATTCTTACTGAGGACACTAAGAGACACAATGCATTCCCAGACCCCTTACCCTAACCATCACAACTAAATGCCTATCCCTAACCATTAACCTATACCCATTTCTAACCCCAACCCATAAAATAATGATAAAAAATATGTTCTTTAATTTGTCAAAATTAGACACGATGGTTGGTTCCCACATACAGCTCACACGTTGTTTGGTACAGTTACATGCAATTACATGTATTAATATATACGTTTGTGTTGCATAGCTTCACTTAAAAGTCTTTGTTTGAAAAACGTTTTATTTGTGGCCCTTCACTTGCTTCATCTCATCATTGGAGTAAAACCCATTCACAGTGCTTGAATGTTGTTCGTCTTACTCGGGACACCACACGCCTACACGCCAATGTGCAAATGGAGGAGTAAGGCTAAGTGGTAGGGGTGAGGAGTGAATTGGGATTGAGCCCTACAAAACTATGGATTCATTGCATTGTTCATGAGCTGTGCAGCGCAAACACAAACACGTGAAAACAGTTTTAATCCTCTTGCCTCTGCTGGTGTGTTCTACTTGTAGCCTGTAGGCAAGATCACCAGCCTTCAGACGGTGAGACTGACAGACTAATTGTTTTCTTTTTGGATGCTATTCCTCTGAGTTCACACACTTTTTGTTTGCGTGTGCATCTGTGTGTGTGTGTGTGTGTGTCTTTAGTGAACTCACTGAATGCTGTGAAGCAATGTGTGGAAATTGATCCGTTATCTCTTCTTAGAAAAGCAAACTTCAGCAGCGATGTCTTTAACAATCGTTCCCTCGCCTAACGCTGGAGTGCATTATAAAAGGTAGATAAAGCAGAAGAAGGAAGAGAAAATTAGAGACAGATATAAGACGTTCAGTCTTTGCAGGTGAACAGTGATGAGCAGCAGTTATCTCATCCTGTGCGAGGCGGTGGAGGACAGATGTTTAATGATGTGTGAGTTAAAGCTATAATCCATAACTGGTTTCTTAAAAGCTTATCTTATTTGTTGAAATTCTCTTCACAGCTTAGCAGCCTTTGGTAGATACAGTTGTCTCTGTAAATAACAGTATTTTTACTGTAGCCCTCATACGACTGTTATTAACATGAACAATCTTTTCATTTGGATTGAACAGATGGATTCATTGGCATATTGATCACTAACTGTTCATTATGACAAAGTGCAGTGTTTTTTTTTTACAGGTGATTCAGACATGAGACATGGCTCTCTTGTCCAGGAGGGGGTGGGATGTATTGGTTGACATGAGTTGACTGCAGTGTAGCCTGCTTTTGTTATCATCTTCATCAAGCTTTACTATAACACTGAGGAAAGTTTGATTGCAAATATCATAAATTAATAAAACACTATGCAAACATCAAGGCAGGCAATGCAATGCATGCTAATCCAAAATAACTGCAACCAGGTTTAGTGCTACAATGCTGAGAGGAGTTTGTCAGTGTTAAACTTTTAAAAACAGCCTGTGATCCTCATGTGGTGTATGTAACATCAGCAACAACAACAAAAAAAAAACCTGGAATACAGTGAAACGTTGAGAAAAGGACAGCAGATCAATCACTTAGTCAGGAAGTTAAACATAAAAATATAAACTAAAGGAGGCTGCAGCTGCTGTGAGGCAATGAGAAATAATTCTGCTGCTTCTCTGTGTCACAGAATCACTCTGCCTGTATCCGTTTAGACTGTTTGCATATGTTAAAGCTGCAGCTCCGTGGAAAAACAAATGAGAACACCAGACAGTGAAAAATGATTAAATATTTATAGCATGTGATGCAGGGAGGGAGGGGCAATTTGTGGCAAATTTGCCAATGGATGATGAGATTGAACATCGGCCCGGCACTAACACACCGCCTGTATGAAACAGAGAGGGCAACGAAACGGGAACTCCTGCAAAGTGCAAATGCTGTTGCATTAACGTTGCTCAAGTAAATCTAAAAGTCATGTTCAAGAAACGAGTTAACATCCAATTGTTGACATGGACTTAAAAACTGTTGTGAAAAGTAAATGAATATATTAGTAAATGTGATCACGTGATAAAATGAGTTCTTTGTTTCCCTATTGTGCAAAACCTATTTACAGAACGAGTGAAGACAAAGATAAAAGAAGGACATACTAGAAGTAAATAAATAAATAAATAAATAAATTAAATTTTTGCAACAGCCATACACAATACAGTTAATCTGAAGAAATTATTTCTGAAACAAATTACAGACACAAGATCTAAAACTCCATGTTCAGGCAGGGGGTGACGACACACAGGATACAGTGAAATGGACACGAGTGAAGAGAAGAGAAAATTCATGTCTGCAGCTGCAGTGATGTTCATCCATATGTACAGTGTTGCTCTATGTGGTATGTGTCTGCCTTTGCTATGTTCACCACAAATCACATGCTTCACATTACACTGCAGCTGGGATTCAGCACATGTATGAATTACGTCAACGATTCCAGGTTTCCACTGACTTTTCCATTAAAGGAACCCTGTACAGTAGTGTTATCTTGTAAATGACCTCACGCTGCACAATTAATCAAATCACAATTGCAATGTGAGCAGCCTGTGCAATTACAGTACATCAGTGAAGATCTGGATTTAAAAATGGGGTTTGCAGTGAGGGAACATTAAAAGACCAGACTGGGAGCTCATTCTGCACACGTGTCTCAGCTCTATAGTGTTACACACTATACTGTATACAAATATAAACATATGTCCCTTAAGTCTGCATGGTGTCTTGCAAATTTACAAATTTAAACTTTAATCCATGTATTCCAGATACAGTATAGTGTATGTTTGTGCATTAACTCCACATTAGATTATTTGGTGTCATTTCCAGCTGACAAAGCAACAGGAGTGTGGATTTTTGTGGATTTGCAGCAAAAGCTTACTATGTGAACAAAGAAGAACAACATCTTTTCTGGTATGCAAAGGCCACCGTAGTTCCCTGGAGCACTCGTTAAAGGGAAGGGTGAGCTGTGGATTCCTCATTTGTTCCAATCAGAATTCTAATCATTAGATGTCACTTATCTGTATACACTGTTTTTTTCAGTTTTGTTTTTCTTTTGTCAATTTCATTCTTTATTTATACTTATTATTAATTTCTAAGAATCTTTTTTTTACAGAAATACAATACACTTGATGATGGAGATGTGAAGAAACAAAAAACTTTCAAAGACTAAATCTGTAATATTACATAAAAAGTCACAATATTACAAGAATAAAGAGTAATATTACAACTTTTTTTTCTTTTTTTTACTTTTTTTAGTGGTGTACACCTCCATCCAAATGATGTGACGACTAATTTCCCACAATTAATTTCAATGCCATACTGCTTCAATTTATCATAAGAGTCAATATGTCACAAAGAGCCCTCTGTTTTGGAACTGACAATATCGGAGATGCTGTGCTCGCCGGAGTTGTGGATCCACGCTTTTAAATATCAACCTAATTGTTTTTTTGAGAAACTAAAACCTCTGTGCATAGCATACAAATGTACCCAGCCTGCAGCCTTGCAGTCGACCACTAGCAGCCATTCTCTCCTCCACAAAAGAGAGGATTTCTGTCTGTGAGTTTGTTTCTTTGCAACAGAGTCAGTTTCTTACACAGTCTTCAAAGTCAAAGTCCTGATAATGATGCTCATGCGGTGCTGACATGCTAAAAGATTAAGTATTTCCTTATTTGTACCTGTTCCTTGTTCCTTATACCTGACTATTGGGTCAGGATAGAAACTAGCACCACATTTCGACTTGGCAACTTTCAGAGTCATAGGATGGCTCGCTCGTTGCTGTGAGTTCACACTAAATGATTGAGTGGCACATGCTACACTATCTTTAATGAGCAAAACCCAAAGGCTCTAGGTCTACAAGAATCATCACAGACTCAGACATATTTTGTGCATGCTGGAAGTAAGATTGCATCAAAGGGTTTATGTTGGCCATGTCTTTAAATATTTCACAATTAGTGACCACCAACTGCTGATTATATGCCGAATAGGAGTTATTAGCCATGATATGCAAGTCACTGGCAACTGAATATAATGGTAGAGTCTTTGTTTGTTGCTTGTTTTTAGTGTTTTATGACTGGTAGCATCCGAAATGTTGTATTACTGCCTTCTTTTTCTCTTTCATTTTCTTCCACTAAGCTAGACAAGAGTGTCCTGTTTTGTTCCTGGTCTAGTGCCCCCTGCTGGCCATCTGGGGTGCTTGCCCTGGGGTGTGTTTACTGTATGCGGGCTTTTGGATATTGCGTTTATCACGCCATAGATGCAAATTACACCAAAATGATGCCGTGGCACTTTACACGTGTTTGGCTGCCACTTAAAGACAAGTGGTGACAACATGTAACGTCTGTCTTTACTCTCCATATGCCAACAGCAGATGTCAGTGACAGGATTGTTCTGCGTATCAAAGAAGGAAGGTCGTTTTTAAGTGGGGGGAATCGGGTGAAAGTCAAGGATATAGTGTTTCTGTGCAGTGTCATTATCAAGGTTTGTTTAACATACCATCCATCAATCGTCTGCCTTGTTACACACACACAAACGTCTGGTTTCTTCAGAGGACATTGCACTGACTAACATTCATTTCCTGTAGACATGTCTTCACCTTAAAATAAAATATATATCATTATGGGGACTTTCTTTTGTCCCCATAAGGAAGACAAGCCATCATACTGTGAAGGTGTAAACAGAGTTAGGTCCCCACAACATGAGTAATACCTGAAACATGCATGGACACACACACACACAGGTTTGCACAGCTTGACTTCCATTCATTTGGACAGCCTAAACAAAGCATTATCCCTAACCTTAAGCATGACCAGTTAATACCTAACCCTAACCTTAGCCTCACCACAATTCACGTCTTAGCCCCAAACTTAACCAGTTCTGCTTCATGAGAACCAGGTTTAGATCTCCATGAGGACTACTGGCCCTGACAAGATCAGTATTTATGCCTGAAAAGGTGCTACAGAGGTAACAAATACACACACACACACACACACACACACGTTTAAAAACACGGTGTATCTATGAAATTAAATTTGGTCACCAATATCATAACAACATTGAATTACTGCTCAAAATAAATGCGTTCTCCCCTTCTCTCTTTCAAATGCACATGCACTTATTCTGGTGTCAGAACTCCTGAAGCATAATAATAAATTACACACACAAACCCACACACGCACGAACACGCATATACACAGAGAGTCGACGCCCAGCCCACTAATGGATTGGGTCCTGTGTGGGTACCATCACAGAGGCATTTATGATGAATGGCTATTTACCAAACACGACAGGGCCTAATATCTTTAAGTTATACTAATACTTCTGCTCTCTCTCTCTCTCTCTCTCTCTCTCTCGCTCTCTCTCTCTCTCTCTCTCTCTCTCGCTCTCTCTAACACACACTCACAAATGTGAAAACTGAAATTGCACCAAAGACACACACACACACACACACACACACTCACCCAGTCATGCATATACCACTTTGTCAGTTGCCAAGAATTTCCTTTAGATTTTTTTTTTTTTCCACCCAGTGACTTTGACTTATAGCAAAGGTTCTGAAAGTGTGGTCCAGGAAGCTCCAGGGAAGCAAGCTCAGAACCTTTTTAAGGGTAACTGCTCTCAAACTAAGTACATTATTTTAGTTGTCAATTGAGTCTGGTCCCATTTTATAGTCTTTATTACAGTGGAATGTATTTGGCTTCCAGTAATTCTGCCCTTTTGACAAGAAAAAAAATGATAAAATGTCACTTCCCAGGCTTTTATTAAAACCCTTTTAAGCTGAATCTGTCACTATCTTCCTAAGATAACTGTAAACTAGTTGTAATATGGGTTAACCATTAGTGATTTAATGAGTAGCCATTGATAAGAGGTTTACCAGTGTGGGTTATTCTTTAGCCTGTGACAATATAAATAATGTATAAACTAAACATTACATAAATGTCATAAAAAAATCACTCTTGTGGATGAAAAAAATACAGTTTTTAGTGGCAGCATCATTTATCAAGAATCTGAGTGCAAAATGTATATTAAAAATGTAATACTCCCAATTAATCAGTCTACTTCTACTTCTACTAAATGCCATTAGGAAATAACAAACTCCAAATTAGACATTAAATCAAGAGACAATGTCTGTTTCCTTTCATTTGTGTGTCATTTCTTGTGACTTCACATGGTGTGTAGTTAGGTTTTACACCAGCAGAGGGGGCACATCAAACAAAGCCCTGAAGCTGCGAGCAGAAAAGGTTAAAGGTCCCATTCAATGGAAAAAGTTGTGTTGTTTTTGCTGTATGTATATCACTGAAGTGTCACAACAAACAGTCCAGCTACTTCTGTGAACACAGGGCATCACTGTTTACCTGAGCTCTGCCAAGCCAGTCTGAAAAGTCCATGTTTGTTTCGTAACTAGTAAATCTGACGTGAATTGAATCCTCCTCCAGCAGCAGCTCTTCCTGCTCTGGAGCAGATGACCGCACGCTGTCAGAGATTTCTTCCTGTTAAAAGGGAGTTTTTTTGTCTCTCCACTGCCCCCTAGTGTTTGCTCATTGTGCAAACTATTTGGGTTTCTTTTCTCTCTGTAATACTGTAAAGGTTTCAGCCTTACTATGTACAGAGCCTTGAGATAATGGCGCTTTACAAATAAAAATGAACTGAATTAAATGCTCACAGTCAAAGAATGCAGAAGCCACTGCAAAGCTAGTAAACACAGACCCCACGTACAGTACGTCACAGCCAAAAATTATTCTCATAACAAAAACACTTTACCTTTGTACAACTGTTGAAAAATATTTATTATTTACAAAGAACGTGTTTTTAAGATCTTGGGAATAAAGATCTTGAGGACATGGTCGCCTGCCACGTGTCCCGCTTCAGTAAAGAGGTGGACGAAAGCCGACAAGTTGGGCAGTTGGATCAGGAAACTCAGGACCCAAATAAGCCCGGCACCAGCTGACAAAGCTGTGATAAGCTGGATGTCGATAACGCCTGAGAAGAGAATCAGACAATATTGTAGAACAGTAAAAACACTATTCTTGCAGTGTATACTTTTTTGAATATTTTGAAATGAAAAGATTCTTTCATTAATTCTTTTGGTCCATATGGTATGATTTAATGGGCGTCTAATGTTCATGTTACACTCATGTGTTTAAAAATGTACTTGTGTAATGCTCTGCTCCTCAAAGGCCCATAGTCTGCATAGAAGATGATCTAATTACAGTAAAATTATAGTTACAGTCAGGTGTTGATAAAATTGAGCTACAGTCGAGAGGACTGGCTTAATTCAAAATGACCACTTACCGACTTCAAAATACTTTCAATTTTGTATTAAATTATCAATGTTTCCAACAATCTGAATAAAAATTTTAAAATTTAGTAATTAATTTTTTTCTCAACACCCTATAGTTACTACTACTAATGGGCAAAATGTTACTTCTTCAGTTCTTCTTTGCAGCAGATGTTTTCCATCTCTGTGTGCACTGATATGCAGTTACAATGTCATTTCTTCGCAAAGACAAATTAAATTTCTTAGCTATGAAGATATCTAAAGTAAACAACAGCAAATTGGCAAAGTAGTGCCGAAACACATTAAATAACAAAGAGTCCTCCGAGTTCAGAATTCTAACAGCGCAGAGTAAAGAAATAATGATTACCTTCGTGAAACATCCCTCTGCAGTCCTGGTCGTGGACGTGCTTCACAAAGATGCTGATAACTGCTAATGGCTAGCGCTTAGCATGAAGTGGGGCGGCTGGCTCACCTTCATGGCTGGCCAATCACAAGAGACTGTGTTCTGGAACAGGGTGACTGAGAACAGGAATACAGAGAGGAGCAGCAGACTGGCTCACTCTGCAGAGTCTGTCAGGTTTCTGTCCATAAATACAAGATAATGTTTCCCAATAATGTACTTTTTTGGGTTCAAAAAGACCATTCTACGGGACCTTTTTAAGTTTAAGTTTGCATCTTCGGAAACACCTTGTTCAGTGAGTGGTTCTCTTCAAAGTGGATCAGTTTTGCTTAAAAAAAAAAATGAACAGGAACAAGCCCGGAAATGAGCTGTGAGGATCATCATCATCATCATCACTACCATCTGACAGCTGATGTCAAAGAGAAGCAGAGTAGGACATCACATTAGAGAAGTCAGTGGGATGTATGTGTTTAATAATTTGGGGTGCTACACGTTTAAAATGGCCCCAGTTTAGCTTTTTAAACAAGAGTTACTTATGTTATTATGGTTCTATGAATTCTTAATGAACATCAGATGTTATAGGTGGGCATTAAAAAAAAATGTCTGAGAACACCAACAACAGTGTTGCTTTAGGCTGAGGGAGATACAGAGGAACAGTGAGGTAGCAATCTGA
Source organism: Brachirus orientalis (assembly GCA_016785285.1). Taxonomy (NCBI): domain Eukaryota; kingdom Metazoa; phylum Chordata; class Actinopteri; order Pleuronectiformes; family Soleidae; genus Brachirus; species Brachirus orientalis. Next base: position 607,700 of record JAFBJR010000247.1, read on the forward strand.
CGGTGCTATGACAGAGGTGACAAGTGTGCGCAGTCTCCGGGAATTCATTTACTGAATTTGATAAAGCAGCACATATTAAAGCTAGGGTTAGGGTAAAAAAAAAAACACCTCTTTAAGGAAACAATACACTTTAAAGGCTGGGGGGACTTTTATCTCAGCTCTCTAACTGCTGCCTATAAATCCTCAGTAAAGATCAATGGCTGATCAATAAGCCAAGACCTCTAACAGGTCAGGATCCCATCACTGTTGCAGGTGTATTCTAGTTCTCCTACAATGAAAGGAAGAGGTCAGGTATTTTGAACTGTGTTTGTATGAGGAACTGAAACATGACCGCCAGCATGGACACAAGGGAAAACTGATTTTAGCTGCTTAACAAAAGACTCATGCATTAAAATCCACACCCATGTGTGTCTATATTATCTAAAGAATATGTGAGCTAGCTTTATCTTTGGGCAGCCTTTTCCAGCGGGAAAATGAAATTGATTCTGCTTTGTAAACTGCTCACTCCCCACACCAAAGTCCACTGAAAAAAAGTGCGATTTTACACCCCAGCTCACATAAGTCGTTGATCCACTGCTGCCTCCATTAGTACATTCACATTTGTTATTTTGTGCACTTTGGTGATTTTGTATCTTTGGTCAGATTTACACAAGTACCACAAACTTACCGAGTGAGGCAGCAGCAGACCAGCAGGTCCGATGCCCCTGTGCGGTAAAAACATGGACTTTCTATGGACTTTTGTTCAGGATAGTGTGCAGGTTACAAACTTCAGTTTTCAGTCAGAAATGTCTATCTAATGTCTATTTTATTAGCAAGTGTCGATTTTATTAGGTGAGGCTTTTGTTGAGTGGCTAAAATCTGTTTTTCTGTGTGTCCATGTTGGCAGCCAAGAGCAACTGCTCTTCAAACATGGATATTTGTAGTGTGGGAGTAGGGCAGGGTGATATGGCTGAAAAGGTTATTATGATAACTGATCAGTTGATTATGATTATGATCAGCTGATATCAATAATTAACATGATAAATGCTTTTGAGTGAAAATTAAAGAAACCCTTAAAATTGTGGGAAGAGAGCAACACATCTGAGGTAGGACATTCAATTAGAAGTTATAGTCATTTTTGCAGACACACACAAATTAGTCATAATGAATACATTCAACCTCTGCATTTAACCTGTCCGTTTTACACACCAGTAGTGAAAGCGCACAAGAGCTGTGGGAAGCGCTAATCCGCTCCTGGGGAGCAACGGGGGACGCCCTTGAACCATTCCGGGACTTGAACTGGCAGCCCTCCAGTTACAAGCCCAATTGCGTTCCTCTTGGCCACAAGCTGATTGCATGTGTTAATGGGAATATTGCCCAGCCCTTTGTGTGAGCCGACTGAGTCATCAATTTTTCAATAAAGTGAATGTTTTTACTTTACTGTGTAGATTTGTGAGCAAATCAAAAACAAATGTTAAGCGCGCGTATATCAGCTCAAGCTGAGTTATCTCCAGCAACCTGCAGAGAGAGCTTCAGGAGTCGACAGGTTCAGCGCTACGGAAGTTAACACATCAACTACACATAAAGAATTTGTTCCCCCTGGTTGACAAAAGCAGCCGGATTTGTTGCTACTGAGGAGTGAAGTCACCTGGGGGCAACATTGTCTGGCAGCAGATTTACAAAGCTGCCAGCAGGCATGTTTCAAGGACCGTAAAATATACTGTATCTGTTAATCCGAACTGTGTCAGTATGATTTACTGCTGAATTGAGAGGAACAAAAAAAAGTTGCACTGTGTATTCTGTGACCAAGCAACTTAAACATTTATATCCCCTGCAATATAAGCCTCGGGCAACTGATGTGCTGGCCACCTCCCTCACAACTTATCATGAAAATTATTACACTTTCACTTTCTGCTTTCCACGCGAGCAAACTTAACACCTCAACATAAATTCAGCGGGTGCAAATTCTTCTCTCTGCTTCAGTTTGTGATGATATTTGTCGGTGGCTGGAAATAAGAGCTTATAGCAGGAGAACTCCTCTTCGCTTTTATCTCCTCCCGGCTTCATTACGTCACCTGGAAGCTCCCTATAAATGGGTTTATTATCCCTTAATCAAAGTGGTCACAGTGCCTGACCCACAAGCTCCATGGCTCTCTATGGGGGGGGGTTCAGTTTTGGAACTCATGGCCCCTCACGCCTTATCACCAGTCGCCAGAGGCTGCAGTAGAGTGCTACGGTGTGTTTGTATGAGGCTACAGCTTTGGACACACAGCTCAAGGGTCCCGTATATAGCACCAGCAGATATAACACTTCTCCTTCTTAGGACTGGTACTTGAGGCAAAACTCCTTTTGTGGTGCAGTAAAAAAAAACCTACCAACCAGCTAAGTGTATGTCCCACATGAGCAGGATTTAATACCCTTTTAAGGGGGTTATTTATATTTAATATGAGTCATTCTGAAGAATAATTACACAGACACACACAAACACACAGATTGACTGGCAGGTATTAAGCACTTACATGCTGTAATGCTATTAAGCTTAATGACTCCCATGAGTCTTTTTCTGGATACAGCATTAAATCATGACAAATATTTACATCTAAATGTACAGTGAGTCAAACTAGAATCTGTACCCAACTATAGATGAGAATGACCTTAAAAGTGACCCACTTCATGTATTTCTAAGGCACACGAGTTCTAAAAATGTATATTCCATCCTAAAGGCTGACTTTGAGCTGAAATAAAATATTATCTTTATTCTTTATTTAGTATGTGTTGCTTTTCTGACCCATGCTCTGCAGTGGGTCAGTTTCTGTGGCACAGTAGTATTCAGCTTCAATGTGCAGATTTGTTTTCTTCTTTTTTTTTGCATGCAATATAAACATGACAAGAATGAAGTCACTGGCTCACTTTTGAAGGAAAAACGACAAAAAGACATATTTGCTGAAGCCAAAATGATGAATAATGTAAACATGCATAAATAGCATGCTGAATGCAAGACTTTGACAAAAAGTTGACAGATATAAAAATATTCAGGAAGAAAATGGGTTGTCTGAATTAAGTGAATTAAAAGCACTTGTCACTTTTTTGTATATTGTCCTCATTATGATCCTTAATACTGAGGCTATTCAAGTTTAATTTCAATAAGTTGGCATTTACATTGTGTGTCTATAGCGTGTTAAAAAAACAGGAATGTTTATCTGTTCAGTTATTTTTGTCACTAACGTTCTGCCAAAGTCTTACAAGCCTGTTTGGGATGGGCGTGTGGCACAATAATAAAAATCAATTAGTCACAGTGAAAGAAATTCTCCCTAAGAGGAGAATGCGCTTCTGCAAAGATGTATAGAGCAGTGAAACTGTAAGAAGGGTGGGCACAGTTACGGCAGTCAGTGCAGAAAGGAAAAGTTTTGGCGGCGATGCAAAGCTCGCGGTGCGTAAAAGGCGCAGATGTCTAGATGCTATACGCAAAAAGAAAGCGTGGAGCTATCAGTTACAACCCACACTTTTACGCACATGAAAAAATAGTCGATATGTATGAGATGCAACGTCGTATTACAGTGCAGCCAAAACTTCCATGTGGACACGTAAGAAAACAAAATTAAATGTGGCACCAAGTGGGCAAAAAAGACTGACATCCGCGTGTCAGCTGCTGCCGAGACGTGACTCCCAAGTTAAATCGCGCTACTAAAGAAAAAAATATATAACAAATTTGATTGATATCTTAGTCTGGTGCCATAATCCTGCGCAACAACGTGAACGTGTCACACAAATACGCCGTAAACGCACGTTTCACATGACGGAAACTTGTGCAAAAAAAACATGAGCGAGCTTACCTGTGCTGAGTGAACGTGAATCCACGCCGAGAAAGGGAAAAGTGTCCGTGGAGGAAGGAGATCCACAACACTAAAGGTCCGACAAGATTATCCTCGCCCTCCTCCTCATCCTCATCCCTCTCCTCCTCATCCACAGATGAACACACGCACGCACTCACGCGGCGGTCCGCACCGACGTCTGCCGCCGCTGCAGCTCGCAGCCTCCAATGTATGTAGGAGAGGGAGTGAGGGGGGGTGACTGAAAGGAAGGAGAAGAGAGAGAGGGGTGGTCGAGGGGAGGAGGGGGAGGTGGGGCTCCTTCATTAACAAGGTATGGCTCAGACTGATATCCACCCACACAAGCACAGTGGTCTCCATGACTTCAGAGGACATTGCATTGACTTGCATTCATTTCCTGGAGACTTACTCTAACCTAAACCATAATTACTAGTGCCCTAACCTTAACGTTAACCTCAGCCTAACTTTAAAACATGTCTTCACCTTAAAAAGTTGTAATTTACATTTTTGTCCCCATAAGGAAGACCAGTCCCCATAATGTGAGTGTGGAGACAGATTTAGATCCCCACAAGATAAGGATCACCGGGTATACACACACACACACACAGGTTTGCACTCTGCATTGACCTCCACTCATTTGGACAGCTAGCCTAACTCTAACCCTAACCTGCAAACTTAACTAGTTAATGCCTACCCTTAACTTTACCCTAACTATAATTTCCATCTAACTCTTTACCCTAACCAGGGGTCTCAGACCAGAGATTGATCTGAATGAGGACAGCTAGTCCTGTAAAAGTCATTGTTTATACCAAAAAAGGTCCTCAAGAGGTGAGAAAAATAAATATGCACACACAGAGTCTGGTTTCCATGACGTCAGAAGACATTCCATTTCAATTTTCTGGAGACTTACTATAACATGAACCATACTACTGGCCCAACCCTAACATAGCCTAAGATATGTCTAAACCTTAAAATGTAATAATTTACATTATGGGGACCCCATAATTTGACTGTCTAAACAGATTTAGGTCCCCACAACATGAGTAATACTTGGAAAACACACACACACACACATATACACTGTGCTTTGTGTTCGCTCTTGGCTACTTCAGGTAGGTGTTTGTGTGACTGATTATGTTTAATATTCTAAGTATTTCAACTTATTAATGTGTTTTTGTTCCGGTTGAGGTGACTTTATTGTATGTTAATTTGTTCCATGCAAAAAAAAAAATATATACAGTAGAGCAGGGCGTCCATACCGACGAAAACAACCATCAATCACCGACAGGACAGATACAGAGAGGACATGACAGGCAGTTCTCAAACTAAAAGCTAAGAAAAGCAAAAGGGATTATGCTAAACCACTAACATCAGGGGAAAATAAATCACAGTTGGAGCAAATAAAAGGATAATAATAATAATAATACAGAAGACAGGGCCACTGTTGTTGGAAATCCCCACCTATTAGCCCACATAAGTAGTTTTACTTGAGATTTTTTAAAGCTTTATAGTGTCTAACTTTAAATATAATCAATTACACAGTAATTTAGCCTATCAGCTCCACATAACTCTCTCTATGTGTTTCTCAGTATAGCAGATTTTAGATCTCGTAACACCCGCACTGCACACAGGAAATGAACCAAAATGGCTGAAACTGAAAACTGTAAACAACAAGAGGTATTCACAGAAAGTTTCAGAAGTGAACCGTACTTGATTCAACAGTTCGACAAAGTAAATTCTTCTTGTCATACACACAAACGCTCCGTCGGTCAGGTCTGATAGTATTGCTCAACGGAACCCATTCACAAGTGAAGGACACAGCATACAAGATTCTGTTCCCATAGACCAAACAGAGACATAATAATCACATCAACAACAACAACAACAAAAATCCCCAAAAGTTATGCACAGCAGCAGCTGAGGACATATACACACCCACTCAAAACATCAGGATAATAGAATAACAGTAGAAATAAGTGAAATAAACCTGGAGTAAGATAATCTGCCATGGGCTTCTTTGAAAGAATGATTGCAGGTGGGATGAAGCTGTTCCTGTAGCAGTTCACTTTGCACCTTGGAGGTTTGAAATCGTCTACCAGATGCGAGAGATGCTGGAATTCAGCGGAAAAAAAAACAAAAAAAACCGGTGCGGTGGCTCTACAGACTCAGCTATGACTCTCGCATCAGATGACGCGTCCATTTAAAGATGAGGCTAAATCTGTTCTTGTTCTTCAAATGCACATTTCCAAAAGATCAACTTCATTAAAGCACAAGAAAACACTTAATATTTATTAATTTTCTGACTTGAAAGAATATTAACTGGATATTTGGGCCCTGAAAACATCCTTAAGAGACCTGCTGGCTCATTCACTTTCATAGACAAGTCCATCCACCTATCAATCTAAATTGTTGGAAATATTCCATTTCACCCACTGTGTGTTATGAGGCAAAGGCAACAATAGTGTTTACTGTTCTCTCTCTGTACCCCAGCCTTAAAACTAATGGCAAATCTCAGTCTCTCTCTTATTGTGTTAAAGAAGCAAATCAGAAATGAAGTCATAAATTCCCATAGGCTCAGAGGCTAAACATTAACTAATTCCCAAATGACTAAGTCTATTCGGCTGATTGATATAATAGGGCTGCAAAATTTTAGAGTGGTACCAAATCTCAGTCTGTTGTAATAAATCTTGTGCTCTAAACAACCGTTAAACATTTGCTGTAGAAGTGAAGAACATTCATCTCCATGTAGCCCCAAACCCACACAAACCAAACTAATCAAACCAAAAAGGTCAACTAATATTATTATGCAAATCAGCTGAGTAACTAACTGGCCATTTCATTATCCCAACTGTTGAGTGAGAGGAGGAAAGAGCTGATGAAGGAGGAGGAGTGGACGCTGGTTTTTAGAGACGGTGTCTACACAAATATGTTGTTCTTTGACCTTTATTTTGTTGACTTACCGGTGAAAAGAGATGCTGCTCAACAAGAAGGTGCCAATTAAAAAAAAAGGTGAAGTGCATGCAAATCTGAAAATCCAATTGGAGAAAAACAGTCAGATAAAATGGCTCACGTGCACGGCCTATGAGCAGCAGGATTCAAATAAAATCAGACTAGTTTATATTAGAAGTACTTTACAAATATTCAGACTTTAGCTGTGTTTTCCACCCAATGGAACAGTTCACTTTGGAATAGTGTTTGTTTTTTTTTAATTTCTATTAGGAATAGTACCAAAATAACCACCTCCATCTGTTACATTTGTGGGGTGCAAGAGTAAAATACAGTCAGAGTGGAGTTAGACTGGCTCCACACACAACAGGCAGCTGATTGGGTGACGTCACTCCCATGCGACCGGTGTTTCTTCAACACCTGTAGTCTATTCTCAGATACCGCTTGACGTCTTGTTGAGACAAACAGCCACAAACTGAGGAAAAAAGGAAAAAAATGACTGAACCAAACCGAACCATATGATGATGGAAACCCAACTGCCAGAATAAAACTAAGTTTCTTGATGCAGGCTGCGCAAACCTCCTGTATGAAAGCTTCTTTTGTTGCATTTAGGAGAATGTTAGCCTAAATGAATGTTTTTGAATTCCTGCCACTGGATCAGTGGGGTCTGTTTAAGGGGTTATTTTATGTATGTATGAATAAAACAGCCTTAATAATTCTAACAACTTGTAATTATTCACTAACTATGTATTATTCATTTATAGCTCTTAGAATGGTAGCCTGTAATGGGGAAAGATAATATTCATCATTCCTAAATTAACTTGGATGCTACAGGCGGGTTGGAACTGATCTGAGGTCTGTCAGGATTCATCACCTGGTGTGTTGAACACTGTGCAGTTCTTGAAGCTGCGTTAAAAACTCAAATGCATGTGAAAATTCATCAGCACCTTAGTCCTTTAGAGGTAATCTAAAGAAGTGTATTATCATACAAGATACCATCAAAATATTCAGTTCTGTATTTTAATGTGAGGATGTAAATTTAAAGCAGAAATATGCAGGATTTAACAGCTTTGTAGTCATTGTGGCGGTTAAATGTCTTGTTGTGGGGAGATTGAGGGCTGTCTCCACTGCCCCCTACTGTCAGTTAGTCGAAAACACGCCTTGCAAGTTTAGGGCCGCCGCCGATCCAAAATCCTCAGATTCAGGAGATCTCGCAAAAAAACATGAATTGCTTCACAGGACGACACACACACACGCCCTAACCAGGTACCGGGTACATGATCAAGCCAGAGATAGCATTATATTAGACGTTTATCATGGCAGAGCCAGCAGAAATTTCATCTCCGCTGAAAACAAATGAGCATGTCCAGAAGAGGGGAAGGGAGCGGGAGTTTTTATTTTACAGTGAGGATAAATCAGAAGACAGAAAACATATGTACTCCGAAGCTATAGGGGGAGCTCTGTGGAGAAAAAGTGAGCAGAGCTGCAGAAGTTATGCTTTAAAGATATGGATTTCTAACTCTGATGTATTTCGTTTTATTAAGTGAGAAAGAAATTGTAGAACAATCCAAAACTGAATTAAATTGCCGCCTTTGCTGTTTGCTGTGTTGTTTTTTAAAAATTTTTTTTTAAACAAGTGCACGTTTAAGCTTTAATTTTCACATTACAGTTCACTAACGTACAAGTTTAATACTGTAGTCCTAGCATTACATCAATGATTTCTCACTCACCACCTTTTTTTTTTCTTTTTTTTTTTTCTTTAGCCTGACTGCAAGTGACTTTGCATGGACTGCTATGTTTCATTTTTAAGTTCAGCTTGGGGCTGTTTTAACTCACTTTACCCTGGTGTTCCTGGGCTCATTTGGCGAACAGGTGACAAATGTGACACACCAACAAGACGAACTTGGCACACTTCTAATGCGGCTCGGTGAAGCGGTGGATTTGGGTTCAGCTGTCAGACGCGGGACACTTGGCAAAATGATGCCACGATGCTGGCGGCCTACAGACCCAGAATTATAACGAGTGCACCAGCAGAGCAAAGGGGAGGGAGTGAAGCCTTGTGCAACCACGGGTGCGGACGGGGGCTCTGACAATGAACAGATGAGCTGGGATCAATGTCGGGGTTTGACAAAGAGAAGACGAGGGAGGGTATGGATGAGTGGTGGTCTGGTCCCTCAGCACTCTGACTCAGCCTCATTTTTTATTAGGTAGTTATTTACACAGCTGCTGCCACGAGGATAGAGACAAGGAAACTCACTCTCATGGACATGCACGTACACAAGCAAACGCACACTCACACACCTGCACTGACTCCCCCAAACACTTCCACTTGGCAAGTAATGGAAAAGTCGTCCTGAGCTGCAGACGACAAGTCTATTTTTGAGTGCCTAATAATATCACATTTGTCCTGGTTCACTCGATTCATTGAGGTCCCAGATGGAGCGGACGTCTTGCAAAGGATGTTAAGCCCGAGACGGAGATGTTAATGCTCAAATTATATACGGCGGAAAATGAGCTGATTTCACAAGATCATATTAGCCGTTATGAGCAGTGTTCTACACTTCGCCTTCCACAGGGATGGGTGTAACAGAATTGGAGAAGTAGCCTCCAGGTATACTCTCAGGTTTAGCAAAACTGAAGATGGATGGAGGTTGCTTTCCGAAAAAGGTGCAACAACTAAGATAAGAGGAGGTGGAGGTGGAGGGGGAGGAGGAGGATGGGGTGATGGAGGGGGAGGGGGGGGTGTTTTTTCTCTCCTGTCTGCTCAGCACCTGAGCCTCTGACCCCACCCCACACATCCATCGCCCTCCATCTTCCACCCAGACAGAGTGATGGAGAACAGGGAGCACCATTTATATTCCGTGGCCCCCACTGACACCATTCTTTAGCCATCTGAAAGGCCGCCTTTACCCCCAAGAGGGGTTAAACAGATGTGTGTGTGTGGGTGCTTGTTTGTGTGGTTTTTACCTCTGTTCTGAAGAGAAACGAGTTTTGTGTGAGGTCTTGGTTTACAACAATAAAAGCTTGACTATGTCTACTTTGAAGACACATGTTCCTGATACAATCATAGCTAGATATCATAGCTGGACTATTAGATTGCATGTTTATTTATGCTAATGCACAGCCAAAGGTTTTATGTATATGCCCAGCCCTGTACACTCTATTTCATGGAGAGAGACAAAAACATTTTCACATGTATTAGAATTTTTATTTTGTGTCCTGATGATTGTTAGCACCTATTTTAATCTTGCTGATTAATTACTTGTAGATTTTACACTGATTAGTGAGATTATGTCTGAATGGTCATTATGGATGCTGTTGCCATTCTAGTCATAACAGAATTCTGGTAGTTGAAGTGTTCATATAAATGTATTGTTGCGGTGTTGGCTTGACGTGACTACCATAAAATCATTAGATTAGTGAGGGGCGGGTCAGTTCTTGACAGTGGTCTTGGTCGCACAGGTCGTAGGATATATGACCTCATCTTCCAGAAACCTCCACATATTATGATTGGACATGTACATTAGATCATAGAACACTGTTGTAGCACACCTGTCTTTTGCCTTTTTTCCAGTAAAGGGGAGGTGAGCACACAGTGCATTCAGTGCTGACTATGGCTCAGTGCATACAACCACACTTTAGAAAACCTGCACAATACCTTTCAGCACTATCCATTCAAAGTGGTACTTTGAGTAAGGCTATAATGGGTTAAACTTGTATTTACATTTGAACAGCAGACTTGGCTGCACACATTAGCCGTCAGAAATCTCTATTACCTGCATAAGCAGTGAGCTCCAGAGACTGAGTTTTCCACAAATCATGTGCGGGGGCTTTTTAAAGTCCAACCTCCAGACATTATACAGTAAATGCACCCCAAACAGATACTACATGTGTATCAGGTCAGTTTCCTCGTCCTGACTCATTGGTCTCCCGGTTTATTGCACTTTGGCCTTTTAACATGTATATATGGAACCTCGGGAGCATGCTGCCTCACCATAACAGAGTAGAAAACCAGCATATTCAGTATATTTGTATGACAGTGTCTAACATTTATGCTCTCCAGAGGATAAGGGGCGTATTATTTTGGTGAAGATGGTTCCTCTGTCAACACAATGAGGCTAACAATCACTTGTGTAGCATTCACGCTCCCAAGACGATTAGTCCTTGATGTTCTGGACCATCCTTGATCTTCTTTCAAGTTTGGGGGTTTCTAACCATGGTGTAATTGCATTCAGGTACACTGGGCACAGGTGTGCTGGTGTAAACAGGAAGCTGCTGCTCTTTTCTTTTCTACTTCTAACTGCTACTTATTCTTCCAAGTAAGAACTATGGTGAAAAGAGCAGGAATTTATTTCATGAGATGGACAACAAGGTGACACTGATACTGAAAGGAAGTGGAGCTTTTCGTACATAGCTGACAGTCGAGTTGTGGCTGATACGAACCAATTAGGGAGTGAATTTGGGGTGACACGTCATTATTTCCATCAGACTTTGTTTTTGCCCATACCGACTTGAAAGCAGCCCCACAGTTTTCAAACTAAAACAAAGTCAGCAGCGTTTTATAGCGTCTTAATTTTGGGGGCTCTAGAAAGGGTTCGAAGTGTGGATGGCAGGTGTATGTGGTGCAGTTTATTCTTTCATGTTCTTCTCATCATTAGTACTGCTCGTCAGTAGTACCTTCTGAAAGGGGGCCCTGAAGCTAAAGCTCAGAAAGGCCAAAATAGATTTTTATTTTTTAATTCCAGCACGTGCTTATGAGTTAATTACTGCATTATTATGATGAACTTATTGACAATTTGCTGTTTTATAAATGTTTTCACATACCCCTTTCTCATTTGAATTGCTATTGATTGATTCCTAATAATAATTTCAGTTTTATATTACAATGTACAACGCTAATTCTTGTCTGTACTAAATTATGGTGATGTAATTTACATACAACTACCGCACCAGGTCTACTGCTCGACTTTTCCTAAATTGTCCCAAGAATGAACTCAGAATGTGGTAAAACTGCTTTCTCCTCCTAAGCACCATGGACATGGAATCAGCTGCAAAACCTAATTCCACTAGAGACACTGCCTTCTTTAAACACCTTCAAAGGTGTTTAATGGACCTTCATGAAAGAAATGCTGTTGTTTTATATAGCCTTTTTGAGAGGTTTTGGACTAAGGATCTTGTTGTTATGGCCTGTATACTTTACTTATTATGTCTCTTTTTTACGCTTCTTTAACTACTTCCCCTTTAGCTTTTATATTCTGTTGTGAGTTTCATATTTGGAATTGTTTTGTCTCTGTAACTATTTGTAAGATTTGTGCTGCTACCTTAACCAGAACTCCCTGGAAGAAGTGATCTCGTATCTCAACAGGACTGTCCTGGCTAAACAATATAAAAAAAATAAATAAAAATGAATGACATTGTAATGTACTTCATTCTTTGGATTCATTCTTTGGAGATTAATAAAAGGCATTATAATAATTTCTATGACTCCTGCAATCATTTGAATATATGAACTCTAAGGCACTCAAAAAAAAAAAAAAAAAAAAAAGTCCCTTTTCCTGGGGCCCCAAAAGTCCCTTAAAATGGCCCTGCCTATATAATCACTACATATTTCTAACAAAATTGACAATGGTGTGGACTAATGTACCACATAGCCACCACTCTGAAATGTCAACTTTTCACACAACATACCACATGACTGTAGTGTTTATTACCATAGGGACTTATGTTAAGTCGTTAAGTACCTATGTGTTAGCATATTAAAACAAAATATATGCAAAAATAAATCTCCCTGCCCATCTAATCTATATTTAATTTATACATTTAAATCTAGAGCACTGTATATTTCAAATATCTTTCCATGTGGGCAGCCAGGAATCATCACTTCACTGAAATTTGGAAAACTGTGGAATTTTCTAACGCAATGAATTCATTCATAGTTGTATAATTGCAGATTAAAATAATATTTTTAATAAAGTGCACATTTTTACAGTCCTGAGTACAATTCATTTTCTGATTAATTTAAAACTGAAACTCTATTGGGCCTAAATATCAGTGTGTGTGTGTGTGTCCTTGTTTGTGCGTGTGTGCCAGTGTATCGAGGCAAATGTTTGAGGTTTCAGTCCGGCTGAAAGGACTCGTGATGAAGACGGACAAGAACTTGGCTTCCAGCCTCCGCATCCTCCTCCTCAACTGTCTTCTGTCTGTCTTCTGTCAATTGTCTTTCCCCATTTAAATCATTTTCATCTTCCTTCCTTTCTCCTTTTCTCCTACGCTCATTTGGGTCAGGGCGTAAGTTAGCCCAGTATGTGACAACATGGGCCAAACCTACTCTCTAGAATTTAGACCAACATCTGTCTTTCATTCACTTTAAACTCATGTACTCACTGTCTACTGTTTATCCTCCACATGAGGGTAGCATGGCCACTGGAGTCAGGCGGACTACACCCTGGACAGGTCACCAGTCCATTCAACACACAGAGACAACAACAATTCACATTCAAATGTTCTGACACATTCTATAGTCAATTTAGAGTGTCCGGTTAACCTCTGCATGGTTTTAGACTGGGAAAATATAGAACCCAGAGAAAAGCCACGTGCACACGGGGAGAACATGCAAACACCATGAGGTCGTGAACCCAGGTCTTTTTTCTGCAAAACAACAGTGATATCCACTACTCCACCACGTAGCTCTACAACTAAATTGATAAACTAAATCCTTTACCAATGGGGACTGACTGCCTAAGTCCCCTGAGATCTGAAATGTTAAATCAACTTTTCCAAAGTAACTAAAATCAAAAAACATGTTTGCAAAAAAAAAAAAAAAAAATCCCTACTGATCTCCTCAAGGAACTCCGAAAATCCTTGAACTGCAGTTTAAATACTGCTGCCACAAACAACCTGGAAAACAAAAACCTCAAATAACATCTCCCACGAGTCACAGCTGCCATGTTCAGTAATTGCTTAATTAACAATTTTTCTGAAAGACTTCTCTGAACGCCTCTGACTGCTGCGGCCTGCTATGCAAATGTTCATGAATACACGCATACACACACAGGTAAACAGTCTTTTTGCACACACAGACATGCAATTAAACTTTCACTATAAACAAGGAGTCATAGAAAGTGCAAGGGAAAAAAAAAAAAAGTGGTGTAACAGAAAGTCCCTCTGTGGTTAATTTCTGTTGTGCACACAGACCAATGCCTTTATATAAAACTAATAATAATGTCCCTTCATTTGGCCCGTCTCCAGTCCCACGTCTCCTTCTTTTTTTTAACTTCCTTATAGTCTCAAGTGTCACAAACCCCATTACAGTAATTAAGTCAGTGGCACCTCAAAGAGGTTTGCTTAAAACAGCCAGAGACGAAGGGAGGGAGGGAGACGGGGTGTGGAGAGGGAGTGATATGGTTGGAAGGGGAGAGATGTGTGGAAGAAGTTTCACAGCTTCAGCTAAGGATGGAGAACAAATATGCTTCTCAACAACGGAAGAAAAACACAGGAAGCGACTTCAAGGCGTCCATGTAGCGCTTTACTTCAGTAAGTCAGCGGCACATTACCTTTGAGATGTTGCTGTAATTACTCTTAACAAATGAGACCATATTCCAGATGGTTGGCAACCTGCAGCAGCCTTTACACGTTTACACTGAGCACCAGTTACTGCTCCAGTGGCGCCACTCTTCATTCTTCTACTCTCCAAAGTGATTAAAGCTGCTCATCACAGACTGATTGTTGACGCACATAAAACAAAGGTATCATAATTACTTTGATAGTGATAATTTAATTTCCTAAAAGGAGGACCTATTTCTACATGACAAAAAAAAGAAAGGAAAAACAGATGACAGTGGATGGAGCTTGGTGGAGGAAGGAATGTTTAAAGCTCCCTGCATGACCTCATTAGAGGCACAAATGTTGCCCTGATTGGCTGCTACTATTGACGTCTATGTCAGGAGGGACTGGGAAACTCCTGCCGAGACTGGGACTCGCACAATAGACGAGTCATTACTGGGTACCAAGCTTAACTGTCCAAGGATGTGAGGGCACAATGTCATATCCTGGGTCTGGTCTGGGTTGCCTCTCTGTCTTATTTTATTATTTCCTGTTTTATTTTGTCCTGAACATTTATTTCCTGTTTTATGTTTTAGGAGGCGGGCTGGCGGGCAAGGCGGAGACATTGATCACCGCAGCTGTTCCTGATCTTCTCACCAGGCTTCCACTACTTAAACCCGGGTTTCCCGTCTCCTGTTGTTAACGCATCTAGTCAGTTCGGCTGGTAACCTGCACCATATTGCATCGCACTATAATGCTCGTAACTAGCTTTCACTTCAATCTTGGATTTTTTACTAACGTCGCCTTTTTCCCCTTTTTTCCAGTTCCTGATCGTTGCCTCAGCTCCGCCTTGCCAGACGGTTTTGCCTCAGCGTTTTTAGTTAATCCCCTGGACTGTTTTTTTGAATTGCCTTTTGTGCAATAAATCTTTGTTATTCCGTTTAACTTCCATTTTCGTTTTTTGGTCCACCTAGCCTAGAGTGATTTCCCCAAACTCATTACACACAACTCAGTCACCGGGTCCAGTGTTGCCTTGTAGAGTTGCGATTGGGCATGGACAGTGGCAGTACTACCCCAGGCCGTGTTTAATGGCAAGTAGCAAGACCTTTCACCTCAAGAATTAGCTATATTTTTCTGGTGCCATGTAGCGATAACTTCTGTTGTGGCAAGTGGCAATCGCCTTCAACAGGTAAAGATAATTACACAGAGGAGTAGGTTTTTGTTTTCTGACAGATGCCGAGGTCACAACATCACACACATCCACACATCTATGGTTTCATTCAAAAAAAATAAATAAAAATAATAATAATTAAATCAGCTCTGCTTTGGACACACCTGCCATCCACACCATCCCAGTGTTTTAAAGACCCCAAATTAAAATGTCTCAACATGCATAAACTACAGGCCATGACTAACCGGCCTTCACACCCTGCGCTGGCCATGCAAGTCAGATTACTGTTCCAAACTGTACCATATAGAGCTGAACTGCACTCTACTGCCAGGTGGTAATGCAGCCAATAGGAATCCTCCAAATCCTCCAGTCATGGGCCAGACTGTAAAGAGAGTCTAATGCTCTTGATTTACATTATGCTGAAAGGTTATTACGGTATTATTGATCAATACTGCCAAATATAAGCTGCCAAACTCAGCTTTAACAAATTAAATCAGCGATAACTTGGTGAAATGTAAAGGAATAATATTTTATGTCATGATTTTAATGGTGTTTTTGCTTAATGGTGAATGAGTTTGGGGTAAAACTTATATCATGAATATATGATGCAACTAACAGCTCAACTGGTACAGTTGCTTAAACTCGTGTGTGGCAGTCACAAGTTTGATTCCAACTTCGGGCCCTTTGCTGTGTCTCCCTCTCTTCCTCCCTTTCTTTCCCACTTCATCTGCTTCATTAAATAAAGGCCAAAAAAAAAAAAAGAAGACTAAGAACAAAAATACAAGAAAAATATGTTTCCCCCAAATTCACTTTGCAGAATTAGCATTCCACGTTACCCTCTTATTTCTTTCAAAAGGTTTTAGAAGCATTGAAGTGCCACAGCCAAGACACGTCGCTTTGCTACAGTTTAAAACAATGGAGCAGCACAGAGGGATGATGTCAGCCATTTTTTGGTCTATTTATGTTACAGCAGCACTACAATTTATCTATCTCACTATGTCACATGACACTATCCGTGGCCAGGTTTCCTATATAGACCCAGCCAGCGCAGTTTGACAAGCAAAACTTTTCAGACTGGTCTTTTATTGCACAGTCTTTGTCCTCTCACGCTGAAGAGATGGGAAATGTCACACCATAAAAAAAGGAAAGTTTATCCCTGTGGAAGCTTTCCAAATTTTATTTTAGCGAGCAAAGGAAGACAACAGAACGATTGAGCCTACATTTAATTTGACTTTTATGATCACTCATAGGTGTGCTTAGGGAGAAAAGACAGGTCTAAATAATAAATATATGACCTGAGGGGGAGTTAAAGAGATAGTTGTGTTTTTTAAAATGTGGTTATATGAATTATTGACATTATCAATTGCAACTTTGTTGCCCACAGCACCATTTCTATGGACCTGCCTGGACGCTAGAAAAAAACTGATTTTGCCAAAAGGCTCACCTAATAAAATCAAGTCAAAGTCAAATGTCTCTTTGACTTTTTCAGATCTTGAAAATATGTTTGCTGCTTATCCTAAACATTATCCATTAGCTTTTTCACTCACCTGCACAAAACTCCACAGAGAAAATCCAGTTTTACATTATGGCACTAAGGAGATTCACTGCTGCCTCCACCAGTAAGATTAAATCTGATATTTTGTGACTTTGCTTTTTGAAATTCATAATTTGGATTTACTGAAAGTCGCTTTTCCACTATACTGTTCTTGGCAGCTTGGCACAGCTCGACTCTACTCGGTTTGGTATCGGGCACTTTGTTTTCACTACATCATAGCACGGCTACACAAAACTGCCCTGACTTTGTTTTATACACGACACGAACACACAAACTAGTGACGAGCAGAAAGTTCTTTTTTGGCGTACTGAATCATTGGAATCAGTTCATTTTAAAGATTAATTCAGTGCTTCCTGCATGACCAGAGCACAGACTCCGTCTGACACAGTCAATGCACTAAAATACGGCTGAATCGGTTGTGATTCGGCTCAAAACTGATTCCTTGCGATGAGCTGCATCTATGGGTTTCTTAAACATAAACTGGAAATTAAAATAGAAAATCAGAAATGAGCCACCAGGGGTTTTCTTTTCTGCTATTTGCAAAAAAGATATTGTCATTCATATTGTCTGTAATCATTTTCATTTTTATTTGAATCAGTGGTCTCAGTAGCTTGTTTCAGGTCTTTGTCAGTGGCACATTATGTCGATTATGTTTCCATTTTGTAGAAAACTGATAATAAAGCACAGCACATAGAGTATGAGTGCACACCAGTGTGACTGACAGCCTGGTTGCAGATGATGTCTGTGAACTTCAGATTTGAAAACCTGACCATGACACCAGTAAAACTGCATATCTCAAGGGCTCACAATGGGAGTTTTGACACAGTAAGACTATGTACATTTTTATGCACAGTATATGAGTTTTCCTTGTGATCGTCAGTGAGTTCCTCTGCTTTTCTGTGCCTTTAAATATGAATGCATTTTAAATGTCTGCAAGGACTGAATTTGGCTACCACCCAATAAGCTTTTTTTTACTCATGTGCCTGTTCCATCAACATCATGCATCAGTGCAACAGCAGCTGTATTTGGATGCCAGTTAGTGCTTAGCATTTATGGCTTATGAGCTACCTACAGAGTGAAAATGGATCATGGAAAGTGGTTAAAAGCAACAGAGACATTGGCCATAAGGTAGATTTCAGCCAGGACAGCAAGCCTTGACCTGGGCCAATAGTGGTCCAGAGTTCGGCTCATGGTCCCAACTTCACTCTCCACTCACCCATTTTTTTAAAAAAATTCTTAAATCACAATGGTGTTCAGTAAGAAGTGAAATCAGTATGCAAACATGAAAGTGGAATTGTTCCAATTCAAATGATACCCAGCCCTATCCGAAATAAACCAAACATGCTCTCTGTTAGCCAAGCACGGACAATGAGGACAGCAACCCAAGAAGAAACAAGGACTAAGGCTCTGGGGGGAAAGTGTGACAGCTGTGACTGGAAAAGGCACAGACCAGATTAGCAGGTGGCAACCTGAATTCTGCGAGCAAGATGGGTGAACATGAGGGAGCTGTGGGGAAAAGGACAGGTGTCAGGCCTCCATGATGAAAGGCTGGCAGCAGAGGAGTTATAGACACTGAGGGGAGGGACAGAGAGGGTTGGAGCATCAGTGCCAGAAGTGCTTAAAGCTGTCCTCCTGCATTGATATTCTGAGCTCATAGTTTGCTGAACCCTCCACCCTCTCCCTCCTAGTCCTCCTCCTCCTCCCCTTTTTCCTTCAGTGGGTGATGTCATCTCTATATGGATCCTTTGGTTAGATGCCATCACCACTTACATCTCTGTCACTGTCACCATCTGTGCACACGCACATTCACTTAGCCCTGCAGCGACCTACATCTTCATGCACATTTGCTTTAAAGGACAAAAAGATATCTGATTCATTAGATGGGTGGAGTCATCAGGAGAGTGTGGTCATCCTGCTGGTCTGAGACCTACACTCAGGCTACACAAGAAGGGTAGAGCATGGTTGGCTAACCACACTGGTCAGAGTCACGGTGGAGGCGTGCACTTCTTTTTAATATATGTGAGTGGTTCCACTGGTGATCATCTACATGAGGGAGGGTGGAGCCATAAATCACCTCAAATCATGATGAATTCACGGTAGGGAGTGGGAAGCAGTGCATGTGTTTTGCTTTTCTGTTTTGAATTGGAAATGGAAGGTGGCCAAAGGCGTCTGCCATCGAGATTTCATTTTAATTACCAAACAGACCACCAAGAGAGGTGCCAGTAAACAAATGCTCCAAAGATTTTTCAATTTTAACATGAGCATCAAGCAGCGAGACAGGGTCAGCCAAAAACAAGAGAGGCTTACTTGTGTTACGCTTGATTACTCACATCAGCTGATTATATGCAGGCCTTCTTTTGTATCGCCAATATGTATATGAGGTCTCTCTGTGTGTACTTGTATTTGTTACCTCTTTAAGGACATAAAATATGACCTTGTCTGGAACAGTAGTCCTCATGAACACCAAAACCTGGTCTGGTTAGGTTTAGGGCTAAGCTTTGAATTATGGTTTAAGCGTAGGGTTAAGCATTCATTGGTTCTAGTTAAAGTTATGCATAACGCTTTGTTTAGGCTGTCCAAATGGATGGAAGTCAATGCGGAGTCATAAGAAGACTAGCTGTGTGTGTGTATGTGTTACATTAAAGGGATAGTTCGGGTCTTTAGTTAGTGCTGACTGTGCTGTGCATGTGCCCGGCTTACTACTTGTACTGTGAAACCACCTTGAGAAACAGTCTCACTGCCAGCAAGGACTCAGGGGAAAAACAGATTTTAGTCTTTTAAAGGAAAATAGCATGCTTGACAACATCAGTTGTTGATAATATATTATTGAACAAGCTCAAACTCAAAGCTTAAAAATGGAGATCTTGGTGTGACTAGGTGCAGCTAGGTTTGCAATATTATACCACTGTTAAGAGAAAAAGTGTTTTTAGCCTACAAGAACACTGCTAGTCTATTGTTTGTTAAGTTTGTCATTTGGGTGAATCCAAATGATGGATTTCAAGCACCAAAGGTGGCTTGAATGGTTTGGTTTACAAAGTGATATAAACCTCAGTTTTCATTTAGAAAAGGCTTCCTAATGAAGAGAACAAGTGACAAACATACCCTTAATATATGGTAGACATGCAGGTGTCACTTTTGTTAGGTGAGCATTTTAGTTTAAGTGGCTAAAATCTGTTTTTCTCTTGTATTCTCAGTGGCAGCCCTAAGTCTTAAACTATTTCTCAGCACATGGGGTGAGTTGAGTGCAGTCAGTGCTGACTATGTGTCCGTCCCTCATTCATCCTCCTATAAGAGACAGTGAACACTGGTGGATAAAGTGTGTGAAAGACCAGAAGAGAGGGAGGAAACAGCATTAGTGCTCTACTTCACCAGTGGTTGTAAATTGATTAAGGAGGTCATCTGAAAGTGAGTCTCTCTCTCTCTGCTACCCAAGAGTGACCCAACCCCCCTTCCCAACCCGCCTACCGCCCTTCCCATTCCTGTGTCCGGAATTACAACATGAGGCAATTAAAGCCAACCTGCCAGTGACTCTGTGTTCCGGGCTCATAATTTTTACCTTGCCATAATTAAAAGAGTTACAGCGACAGCAGTGAGAGGGAGGTAAGGATGCATAGGCATTAGTGGGATGAGGTGTGGGATGATAGAGTGATGGACAGGGTGAAGGTGGGGGTTGGGTGTAGAGGGTGTAGGGTGTGTGTGATTAAGCCAGGGGGAGGGCAAAAGTCCGAGCCTTGGAAAAGGAATGGAAATGGGTTCATGGGAAGGGAAGAAATTATGGATGTGTGTTTGTGTGAGTGCTGCCATGGTTTTCTTTGGATATGAGGACATTTGGGCCAGTCCTCAAAACTTTGCAGTTTTTTTTGAGGGTTGAGATTTGATAGAAATTAAGGTAGGATAGTTCATTTCAGGAGGGTTTTTTTTTTTTTTTTGGTGTTTTTTTATTAATGCTGTAGAAAGATATAACCTTACTTCTGCTTCTGCAATTTCAGGTCCAAAATTTTCAGTGGTGCTATTTGCAAGCCTCTACAACCTTCAGTTCCAGAGCTGCACCACCTTCCTTGAAATGATCTGTGTCTTGAAAGTACATAGAGACTTGCAACTGGCATGTACAGTGTATGTGTTTAACCATCACCTCCACAGGTATTGGTACAAAGTAATACATAATCCCTAAAAGCACATGTGGCTTCCTGGATTTTAAGTGTTGTGGCCCACATGTAAAAAGTGTTTAAGAGCATACTAAGTTTTCATGTTGCATGTGTAAAAGTTATGTGATCTTGGGTGACTACCTAACCTGTAGTGTTTGGTGGCTCCAGGCACCTGTATTGTGATGCAGGTTCTTAGACGGGGTTACGCTTCATGAAAAAGGTATAAAATAGGTTACAAACATTACATCTCGGAGTGTCCTTACAGCTGAAACATCAATGTGTTTGTGGAGTGTGTCTGTGAGTGTGTGACGTGATGAGGTGGGTGTCTCACACGCTGACAGGGTCCTCGGGGAATTACTAACGAGATGACCAGGCTGAACTAAATGTGCCTGTTGTCTTCTCTCGTCTAATCAATCAATTACTCCCCGTGTACTGCAGGGCAATAGGAGCACTGCCTCTCTCTCTCTGTGTGTGTGTCTGTGGTTGTTTTTCCTCATAACAAAGACACCTATTCGTAATGATGAACAATGGTAGTACAAGATATGCTGTATAGTGCCTGTGTACCCACTTATATGTCTGTGTCATCATGTAATGTTCAGCTGCGACTCCAGGAGAACGTGTGCCCTTGTGTTCTGCAGTTACCAGAGATTGTAGAAGTAGGACTGAAGTGAAATTTCTGGGTCCTACTTATATTTCTTAGTATGCTTTTTGAAAAACAATTGAATATCTAATATCTATTTTAAATGCAGATATTACATATTTAAAACGTACCAAGTTATCCATCATTGTCATCTTTTTAATGTGTTTTTAAATTTTATTGTAACGTTATTATTACTGGAGACATTCTTTTTGATATAATTGTTTTAATATCTCACACATGCACACACATTTCTTTCTCTTCGTTATTTCTATATTGTCATATTGATATCTTTTTTCACACGTATAGAAATATGTCACATATTTTTAATTTCACACAATAATAAACGAGATAAAGCAGTCTAATAATGTACAGGTTCAAACATCACAGGTTCATAGAAGAGGTTGTGAGTGAATTAAGTTAATTTTCAGTACTCATTCGTCAGACTTCACCCATTTTTTAACTTTGCTAATTTAAGGTTGTAAACTTAACATCGGGACGTTTTTTTTTTTTACTTGTCTATACATTCTCCAGCTCTTGGCAAATCTAGTCTCAGTCCATGATTGACCAAGAGCCAACCACCAAATCTGTCACTTGTGGTGTCTTCTTCTTCTGTTCACTGTGAGCACGTATCCTAACAGCGGTTCACCTCTCTGTCTCTCTGGACAGAGAGACAGAGATCTGGATCTGTGTGGACAACGCTCTAGCCTGTCTCCAACAGTTTTGACCCAACATCTATCCATCATCTTCACTTTTATGATGAAAACAGCCAGCAAAGAGATGAGCTGTCTGACATATACACAGTACATCTATAGAGTGAACAGTGTTGTTCCTTGCCAGAGGGCGTTACCCTGGTTGTGAGAAGTCAGCAACTATATACTGTAGCTCTAGTTGATGCATGTTCACTCAGACACACACAGACTGTCCAGGCGAAAGCAGCTGTGACAACCAGCAGGTGCTAATGTTTACATACCACATGTGATAGTTAGCTGTAATTACTCAGATAAATAATAGGAATGAGCCAATATAATATCCAGTACTGATGTCAATCCAATATTGGTCAAAATCACTACATCAGAAATTATAAAATATTTTCAAATAAATCCAATACTTTCGAGAACCCTCATCTCACAAATGCTTCATGAAGCACAGGCTGTAAAGAGAGATGTTCACCTTCAGCGTCATGTGACCAGAATGTGAGGAATGTCCAGGTCTGCAACACTGCAGTGTGTTATACCTACTGTATATGTGCACATGTTTTAAGATAAAAGTCGGGGGAAAAAAGCAAAACAGGTAAAACTATAAGAGCTGGTTGTCACAGTTACTAAAAATGCACGTCACAGCTGCAAGACAGGTAGTAGAGGAATATGATAGTTAGCTTTAATTAGTCAGATAAATAACATTAAGTTCCATTTGGTTGCTTAGTGGCAGATAATTTGATATGTACAGTATTAAGTTGCATGAGTTATGATTTAGTAAAGATACTTTATTATTAAACGATTAAATGCAATTCAGTATGATAAACCATGTAAATAAGACAAATCTATCACAGCTTTGTCAAATAATTATTTCATAAAAGACCAGAAAATCCTACAGTATGTGTGTTTTTTTTTTTAAATGACAAAAATATTACAGCACATTCACACATTTGGGAGCACAAACATTTCAGAACTACTTACCTGTTTTTTTGTGTTTTTTTGTGTTTTGTGTTTTGTGATGTGATATAAAGCAATGATTCCCAAACACTGGGTCGGGACCCAAAGATGGGTCGCAGGAGAGTTTCTTATGGGATCCCATTAGTCAAGATTTATCAAGTCATTTAATGAACATCTGATTAGTTTGATATTAGGTGTAACAGAAATGGCTGTAAATTAGTCGCCACAGGATGCACAATTGAGTTTTTTGATTCCGGTTGTTGGAAAAGTGGGTTTGGGAAACACTGATGTAACTGATGTAAGTGAAGTGTGCCTGGCACACCCTCAGCCATGATATCATCATAAAATAACCTTAAAATCATCATCATTTCAACTCTAGAGGTAAGGTAAAAATGAAACATTAAACCTCTCATCATCATGATCACAGTGAATCACATGGATGTTTCCCTGAGCAAACAGACTCACAAGAGACTTTTACAATAGTTTGTAGTGACGATGATATGACGTTTGCATATCGATGCATTTTTACTGTATCACCAATTTCCATCTAGTATAATCTAATCGACTAAAACACAGCACTTGTGTAAAGTTTTCACTATACTAGACTACATGGTAGATCACACTTACACACCCACACAATTGCAAGGTAAAAATCCTCTTGCCGTCTGTTACAGCTGTAAACATTATGTGATGTGTGTGTGTGTGTGTGTACCTGGTTTTCCTTATGTTGTGGGGACCTGAATCTGCTTACAGAGTCACATTACGGGAACTTGTCTTCCTTATGGGGACAAAAGAATCAAGAATCAAGAATTAAGACGTTTTAAAGTAAGGCTGAGGTTAAGGTTATATCACTAGTTATTATGGTTAAGGTTAGAGTAAGTCTCCATGAAATGAAGCTAAGTCATTTCAATGTCCTCTGAAACTATAGAAACCAGTGTGTGTGTGTGTGTGTGTGTGTATTCCTGTATTTCAGGCTTTGTGATGATCAAAAATCATACAGGGTTAGGCATAGGATGGTTAAGGTTAGGGTAAGAGGCTATGCATTATGTCTATGAGGGTCCTCACTATGACTGAAGTGCAAACGTGGGTGTGAGTAAGTGAGCAGGCTAGAGAATTTTTAGCATTAGCTGTAATTAATCAGATAAATAACTTGATTAGGCTAAATGCAATGGCTTTGTAATAATTGCTTTTCAGTAATGACTGAAATAGTGGGAAAGCAATGGATTTCAAGTCAATGCACGAGAGGTAATTGTCGAAGTCGCTTAACAGCAGATAAGTGGTTTAAATAGCTAAATGTAATTAATGCTGTTTGGTGACTAAAAAAAACAATTAAAGGGTAGAAATGGCAAAATGTAACAAAGTTGAGATACTGAAACAGTAACTGATATTTAGTTAAAAAATAGATTTGAGTTAGCAGCTAAAAATAATGGATTAAGGATTAAAATGCACCACGAGAATCATGAATACAGATGGGAGCTGTGCGTGGCAGCTAATGATGGAAAATAATGGGTAAATGCTTGAAAATAGCACAAAGACATTGGTAAGTAGTTGAACTGAGCTGTAAAAATTAAGTGATTGTGGATCACCTCTGACATCACTGTATGCACATATTAATTATCCTCCAACACTGATTATTTTCTTCAGTTTGGAGACACATACACCTGCACTGATATTTCACTTCACTTCTACCAGTGAATTATGTAAGCACTGATTAATTTTTTCCCTCATCAAGTATGCAGTATCTCACCCACCCACAAACCACCCACTTATGATCTGATAAATTAATTTTTGTGACGTACCTCAACTGATTTGCAGGTTAACTGCATGACTGTACATACAGTATAACTGCATTCCCCACGTCTCTAGTAATGACATGAGTGGATGGATGTTCAGGTTCTCTATGCATTTCATAACTGTAGTGTTACATAACACCTTCAGTCCACAATGTGACATTCAG
>JAFBJR010000247.1:633138-884276 GCA_016785285.1 Brachirus orientalis
TGTGTGTATGTGGAAACGGCTGGCCTTTATGGACAGCACAGAGGCACTAATCATGGCAGCACAAGAACAGGCCCTAGGTACAAGAGCCATAGAGGCCAGGATCTACCAGAGCAGATCAGACCCAAGGTGCAGATTGTGCAAAGATGCCTCTGAGACAGTCCAGCACATAGTGGCAGGGTGTAAGATGCTAGCCGGGTCAGTGTACATGGAGAGGCACAACCAAGTGGCTGGAATAGTGTACAGGAACACCTGTGCCCAGTACGGAATAGAAGTACCCAAGTCCCAATGGACCACACCACAGAAGGTAACCGAGAACAGTAGGGCCAAGCTTCTGTGGGCCTTCAGCTTCCAGACTGACAAACAGCTCCTGGCTAACCAACCGGACATAGTGGTGGTGGACAAAGTGCAGAAGAAGGCAGTGATAATAGATGTGGCGATACCAGCTGATGCCAACATCAGAAAGAAGGAACACAATAAGGTTGAAAAGTACCAAGGGTTGAAGGAACAGATGTGAAAGGTCAAGGCAAGCGTGGTCCCCGTGGTAGTAACCCCCAAACTAGGAGAGTGGCTCCAACAGATCCCAGGAACAACATCTGAAGTCTCAGTCCAGAAGAGTGCAGTCCTAGAACAGCTAAGATACTGCGCAGAACCCTCAGACTCCCAGGCCTCTGGTAGAGGACCCCAGCTTGAGGATATCACAGATACCACCCCAAGAGGGTGAGAAGGAGATTTATATATACATATATAGAATAATTATTTATATGTACTGTCAGCAAGGGCCTTGTTTATTGAGGCTGCCATATTGTGCAGCAATGTTTCTACGGGTACCTGAATGGACAAACCAGCCAGAGTTAGCATTTTCACTGCATTCTCACCATTAGATGCCACTAAAGGACTTTTCACACCATATGAACATGTTTTTTTTGTGCAATTTATTTGGATATCAGTAATGTTTGAAGTCTCCTTTTAGGGTTCACCACAACAGATCATCTGCCTCCACCTTGTCCTCTCCCTTGTGTCCTCTTCTGTTACACCAACTATCCTCATGTCCTCCTTCACAACATCCATGAACCGCCTCTGTGGTCTTCCTCTAGCTCCATCACTATCCCTCCTCTGAATGTGACCAAACCATCTCAACCTTGACTCTCCTAGTTTATCTCCAAACTGTTCAAGCTGAGTTGTCCCTCTAATATGCTCATTTCTAATCCTGTCCATCCTGGTCACTCCCAACAAAAACCTCAGCATCTTCTGTTCTTTCACCTCCAGCTCTGTCTCCTGTCTTTATACAGTGCCACTGTCTCCAAGCCATACATCATAGCAGGACTCACTACTGTCTTGTAGACCTTCGCTTTCACGTTTGCTGCTCTCCTTCTGTCACACATCAGCCCTGACACTCGTCTCCACCCACTCCACCCTGCCTGCTCTCTCTCATTCACCTCTCTTGAGCACTGTGGCATTTGTCCATTGCTTTGGATGCTTGACCTGAGGTATTTAAACTCATCCATTTTCTCTAGCTCTGCTCCCTGCATTACTGTTGTTTTACTCAGCAATATTGTAGCTGTTATTTCTTCAGATGGAGTTTTTTTTCTAGCTTCTAAGCTTCTTACAGGTTTACCTCTAACCAATCAGAGTGCATGTTGTTGATGATTCCTGAATAACATTTGAAATTAATTCAATGACTACATGCACAGGGAGGGAGAGTGAGGAGTCGTGCAGAGGGTGTGGTCTGATAGTAAAATCTGACACAGAGTTGCTGTTAATTGCTTACACTGTGCTTAAATTGGTGGGGAGAAAAAAGGCGATGAAACAAAACCATCAGCATTTATGAAAGGGGGCGGAGCCTGGGACAATGAGCCTTGTCCTAGTTGGATAAAAGCTTGTACCAGTGACACAAACATTCAAACAATATTCGAATGAAGAAGCTGGTGTTTGAGCAAAGAGAGAATTATAATAAAGCAAATAGGGAAACAATAGTTGGAAGTACCAACACAGCATTACTAACCATTTAAACCCATTAGGAACACATTAGGAGCATGAAAGGTGACTCAAATTCACCTGATTCAGCTTTAGAAGATCAGGCAACGAAGGTTTGGAACCACAGATTTCAGTAATTTGTTCAACATTTAAGTACTATGATACCTCATTTTCATTACATTACATGTAGGACAGTATGGCCTTAATATCTATTTTAATGCCCTTGTGGGTGTTGTGGCTATTTTACGCAGAGAATCACACACACACGCACACACACGCACCCACGCACACACACACACACACACACACACACACACACACACACACACACACACACACGCACACACACACACACACACATCATCATCATCATCATCAGGGAGGAGTTCTGTATCCTCCTCCCTGCAACTTTCTCCTCCTATCCTCATTCTTTTTCTTAATCTCGTAGGTAAAGTCTCTAACTTTACCGAGTTGCTCCTCCATTTTTTTTTTTTTTGTTATTAAGTCCAATAAAAGAGCGTGAAATGAAAACATAATTGAGTTTTAATCTCTCTGTAGAGCTCCAGCCACCCGCTGACAAAATCCCAACCAGATCGCTGGTCACTGCCTCATTAAGAGACAGAGAGAAGGAAGTGGAAGCGAAGGAGAAGGAAGCGCTGCCAAAAGGAGGACTTTCCATCTCGAAGAAACACGCATAAGCCTACAGTATATGCGAGTGTGAGAATCATTCAATTGTAAAGTGTATTTATTTACACAGTTTCCCTGTGTTGCTTTTTTTTGCTTGCTCTGAAGAGAGCAAAGCAGCAGCACTGTGTGTGTGTGTGCTTAGAGCCTATAAACAAGTGGGAAAGCCCAATACCCATAAGTAACTCCCTATCACTACCTTGAGAACATGTGTACATGTACGGACAGTATGTGGGTGCATGTGTTGCATGTTTTCCTCTCTGGCTCATCGCGGTGTAAGCTTTAAGCTTCTTAAAGAGCTCTCCGGGATGAGCAGAGGAGCCAGAGTGATGTCTTAACTACCTCCACTCTGCGCCACAGCTGCACATCTGTAACTGGCAGAGAAGAAAATAGAATAAAGGACTGTCTTGTTGAGCAGCATCACATTCCTTGACTGCTTCGGCTTTGCTCCGAGGATGGTTAAGCATGCCACGATCAACTTCTTTACATTGGGGAAGTAACAGTGTAGATTTTTTTTGTTACTGTACAGATTGGCTAAGACACTGACACCTCTCTGATACAGTATGTGTCATAAAATATGAATAGGTTGCCTCATGTGCTATAAAATAATTAGCCCCAGCCAGCATGTCCATGTGGGCCACGTAATATTTATTTGGGCTGACAGTTTCCATTGTGGCTCCACCTGTGTTTGCCCACATGAGCCCCACAACATGGGCATAATTTGCCCACCTAGAGCCCATGCCATGCATAGCATCCAAGTGGGCATGAGCTTGAGGTGGGCAACCTATAGTTTCAGCAACATCAACATCAAAGTGATAACCACTGAGACTAAACATTCAACACAACAACAAAACTGAGTTGATAAAGTTTGAGTGTGTAACTTCTGTTGCCTAAACAGTGCTAGCGTCACTATACCTCAACAAGAAAGTCACAGACACTAAAGGTATTTTTCCTGGTTCACCTACTGGGGCGGGGGAGCGGGGAAGCAGCGGATTCATATAATAGTGCACAACTAATGCAATTAGTAGGATAAAGTCAATCACATCATGAATTCCTTCCACATAAAACACATTTCAGTCAGAATAATATTGTGAATAAAAGCCCATATGTTATTTTTTGGGATTTGGCTATATAGTGAAATCCATTACAAAACAAGGTGAATTGGTTCAGTCTTAACTCTTGGTTGACGGTGTTGGGGGATGGGTAATGTGCTGGTTCCCGAGTGTCAAATAAACAAATGGATAAGAAGAGGTCAAAGCTATCAGGTGCCCAGTTCAGGAAGAAGAGAAAAGAAGAGGAGAAACGAGCAAAAGATAAAGGTATGGAAGCTATAATTTTGTCCTTTATTTCTCTAACAAAGTCGTGGCATGAGGACATTGGTACAATCTTGATGCTGATTGGTTATCAGGTTAACAATTCATGTGATTTTGAAACAAGAATGCGTTTGATAGGACAATGGGTCTATTGCATCACATACTGCATTGCCTGCATCATATTTTGTTTATGGTGTCAAGTCATGCACTGACTTCGTATAGTTTGATTCTAATTCGGTTGCACGACAGATTTCAATCATGTTCAGTGTGAACACACAGTGAGAGAAATCACTGAAATAGTACTGTATACTGTGTCGTAAATACACACGTTATATGAAGAAGGTGAAGAAACTTGAGCAGACACTTCTTTTGCTCTTTCGCAGAAGACCACTGGACTACTGTGACTCATGACACAGCATCACTTATAAAGACTGGAAACTGCACTCCTTTGCAGTTACTATGAGTTTAAGAGAGAAGCACCACAACTGCAATTCACAGGAAATTGTAAAATAAACACACCTGAATGGAAACAGAACATTTTATCATCTATAAATATTGCAATAGTTTTTGACGGTTGAGGGAGGTGGAAAAGTTGGCGGAATGATAAAAGGCAAATGCGAATGAGTGCAATGGAAATAGTTTGAGTGAATAAAAGAGGATGTTAAAAAATCATATAAGTGTATCGTCACTCCCGCTTCTGCATTTGCAGGGTAATAATAGCAGAAATAACAGGTACAGTGGGTGAGTGGAGGGATACAGGAACTGATGAGGAAACTACAGTATAACATCCCTCCACTTAGTGACAGAAGCAAATATCACCTTAATAATAAACTGAAGCAGCAACAAAATGCCACCATTGCCACTCTTTATTTATGACATGAACTTGGTGCTTTTTACCCTTCTTTGGCAATGCCTAGTGATTATCTCAGTTGTCAATCTGCATTTTCTTCATATAAATCTATGAAAACCCTATTATAATTTATGATACATTTTATTGGAAACCTGTTGGAGAAAAAACCCTTAGCTTAACTGGCATGTAAGAAATTGAGTGTGTCTGTCCCTGCTCAAATGATGAGAAACCCTGGACAGAGTGATGCAATCCCCAAACAAGAATCAAATATTTTTCTTGTAATTCTGCCTACTATAGCTTTAAACATTGATGCTATTCATTTTTCATAATTAGCAGCTCTGAAATTTGGAAGCTTTTGGCAGGAAGCTGGTGGCCTGGGGCCTCATTATGCTGATTCCAATGTAATGAGCTGTGCCCCTCCAGTTCAGGACCCCAGAGCAGGTGTCTGTTTGTCCACACTGAGATTCCACATACAGTAGTTGCTAACCTGGTCTGTATTCTGTTGGACACCGAGGCCATAAAGAATCGCTGCCTACTTCTTGGATATAAAGGTCCAACAGATAGGAGAACATAGTCACTGTCAGCACATTTACCGCACAAAACTTTTTCCCCCCATAAAGGATTTGACATTTGTTCATAGTTCTGTAATATAGCCAGTGTTCATGGGTCTCCTGGACCCATTGCATGATTGGGATTTTAAATCAATACAGTAATTTGAGTGAAAATACTTAAAAGCTCGGTTACATTTAATATAAGCATTATATACTGTTATTATTTTCCATTTACTTATGTTAGACCAATGAAAAAGAAAATCAATCTGTAACGGGTGGTGTATAAACCCAATTGCAGTACCAAAGCACAGAACCGAGGATGGGTTTGAAAGTTTATTCAGAAACTGGCAAACAGGAACCAAGAGGACAAGGCAGGATTCGTGGTCAGAAACAGAAGGGAGAGGCGGTTTACCGGGGAGCAGGCGAGGCAGGTAAATCCAAGACAGGCTGGGTCAGGCAAAGAACAATCTGGCAAGTGAGTGAGTGTGGGGCTGGTGAATATATGCTGGGCTGATTGCAGGGAAATGGGAAGCAGGTGTGTGCACAGGTGAACTGAGTTGCCTGATGAGGTGGGAGTGGCTGGGAGGTTGGGTGAGGCAGAGGCGGGGAGAGTGGAAAAGTACTGAGAGTGACTGAACTGTGACCCAATCACAATCAAGGTATGAAACACGATTTTTCCCCTTTATTTATTTCTTTGAACTAAGGCTATAGAAATGAAACACAGTGCAACTAACCGATACTGTACAGTGACAAACAGGCTCAGGTCATTCAGGACTTAACTTTTTTTTTGTGCAATGATTTATCATTCATCATTAACATGGACAAACTGGAATGCACACTCTAATTTTTCTGTATTCACTTTTGCAGTAACTATGAGTTTAACAGCAGAGCAGGACCATAATAACAGTTTTGATTGACTGATTTTTAAATGAATACATTCATAACACTGTGTGAAAAACACTTAACAAATGTTTGCTTTAGCCCAGTTACATGTAATATAAACATGATTTGTTTTTAATATTTCCATTTCCTTTCATGAATATAAGTACTTTTACTTTTTTGTAAGACAATGCAATTAAAAGGAAAATCAATCACAGTCAATGAATGAGTAACAAAAACTAATATAAAACATTTTTTAAAAAAAAATGTTTTATATAACACTATATATTCATGCAAGTCTATACAACACATGAGGACAGAGTCTTGCTGCGTCTGTGGGTTGCAAATGTATTTACTGTGCTTGAAGCAGGTGTCTTCCTGTCCGTCTTAGGTCCACCCACATTGCAGGATTAGTTTTTGTTTCGAAAGCAATTTAAAATGATGTAAATTACTTAGATCAGGGATTTTACTCTGTCATTCATAGACATAATGCATTCCCTTGACCCTCACCCACACCTGAACCATCACAACTAAATGCCTCACCCTAACCCTAAACCTAAACTCAACCTAAATTTAATTCTAACTCTGTGTTAAAACCAGATCTTAACCCTCAAAAAGCCCCTTGTGGTTGTGAGGATCAGACAAAATGTCATCACTTTCCCCACAATGTCTTCACTCCATATGATTTATAATGTTTTCTGATAGATACACACACACACACACACACACACACACACACACACACACACACACACACACACAATGGTTTCCATGACTTTAGAGGACATTGCATTGACTTGCATTCATCTGGAGACTTACTCTAACCATAACCATAAATACTAGTGCCCTAACCCTAATATTTGTCCCCATAAGGAAGACATGTCCCCATAATGAGACAGTGTAAACAGATTTAGGTCCCCACAACATAAGGAACACACACACACCTTACAATTTCCACAAACGTTTTTACCCAGTCTCTGCATGTGTATTTATGTGTGTGTAGTGTACAGTCATTACAAATATTTGTATGTTCTCTTTTAGAAAATGGTCCAAGGCCAGTGAGTCTGAGGGTGGGGGAAAAAAATAGCATAATTTTTCTTTTAGCAAATCAGTGAAAATGGGTCCCACAGACCAAAACACCATTTAAGGGTTAAGCTTATATTTGCCTGATTTTCATGGTTTGGTGCATGAACACGCAGTCTGACTGCAGGTGGCTGCAAAGCACAGAAAGGATAACTTTGTACAGGAGCAACAGTGAAGGATGGCTGCATTGTTGATCAGCGGTGTCTAACACACAGGGAGCGTGTCTTTTGCTGTGTTTATTAATATGTGGCATAAATAATATAATACACCTATGTACTCAACTTAATGTTGGGAGTCATTTATTTGCCAGTCCTGCAAATAATATAAAGGCCTTGGTAGAAAGAAAAGTTAATGGATTCATGGAACCAATGTCAAAGTGCTCCTGTGATGACAGGTACAGAGCGTTATTTTGTGAGACATAAAACTTGCAGTGAAGGGTCATTTTCATTGTCCATTTAGCTGTGAATCATGTACAACTCATGGTAAAAATGAGGAAGTAAGGTCAATACCTAACAAAAAATACATTAATTCAATTTTAGCCTGTCTTCAGTCAAGAAAATTGTTCTGCGTGCTAAACATACTCCCTGAAAATACCTAGAAATAGTTTTTATAATAGAGATGGGGGTTATAATTTAATGGGGGGAGTCAAATTTAAAATATCTTTTTGTCTGTACAACATTAAAAACTGCTTTTAACTGCTTAAAAGCTGTTGAACAGATTGAGTATGGAGCTAAAGCAAATGTTCAAGCATTTTCCAGTTCAAATAAATGTACAAAAATATGGTTCCCCAGGTACAGGGAGGAAAAAAAATGCTTTGATGGGTCTCATAGATTATTCGTTTACTTTCCACATTTTTTTTCAAAATCATGTATTATTCATATTGTTTATGTATATGTAAATGGGGGGGGGGTTGCACATTTGTATAAGAAGCAATTTGTAACCAAGATGCAAATAGAAAGTCAACTCGTGATCGTTAGTTATTAAAAAGTGGATTAAATAAGATGAGTTTTCCAAATCATTTTCCAGCATGTTTTACTTTTTTTATTTTATTTTTATTTTCTTTCTTCACTTAAGTGTATCATTTTCAGGTTTGAAATAAAGCCATCATTCGTTCATATCTAAATGTAGCACAACTCCTTAGTTTATGTGTAATATTAGACAAGTCAGACAAGTAAACATATATGTAAATAACTGTAATTCTCCGTGCTACCTAATATGGCATTAATGTTCATCTACAGTAAATTGCAACTGGACGTGACATCTCACATAAGAATCTGAAGTCGATTTTTAGGATCCCCATTTTGGCCGCTGGCATGTTCAGGTCTTGCAAATTAAAATTCACATACATCATTTGTAGCCAGGCCATTTGACATCATGTTCTTTTGAAAAACACCGTAAACTAGTGACTGAGGCATTTCAGGGAAATGTTTACTTATACAGCAAATGAGAAATAGAAGCTCATTTTCCCATTGACTTCCATTTAATCAGAGGTCTTTTGCAACCAGCAGTCGCCCATAGTGGTTATTCACTATATTCATATTTCCTAGTTGGCTTCAGGAGGAAACTGGAAGAGTGTGCCTTTTTTTTTTTTTTTAATAAAAGGCTATAAAAGGAGTTATTCCCAGTTCAGACAATTTAAGCACCATACTGAAAATATCAGTTTAACACTGGCACAGGAAAAGATAGAAAAGATAAAAATGATACTCATTTCTTGTCAAGACACAGTAGGTGAGTTTCCTTCCTTCCTTCCTCCCTTTCTTCCTTCCTTCCTTTGTCCCTCCTTCAGTTATATGAATGTTCTATTTGTGCATTAAAAAAAATCCTGAGTGAAATATTGAAATAATCTTCAAATGGCCTGCTACAAGAAGAAGGTTCACTAATTATGTTATGGCCAATGCATTTTTTTTTTTTTAGAAATGAATGCAGCCAATAACCAATTTTTGTTTGATCACTTTTTTTTTTTTTTGCTCTGTATGATGAAATACAACAGACTAAGGATCACAAATAATACACAAACTTACTTTACTGGAATAAACATTTAAACTTATATTTTATATTTTACATAAATATAATGTAAAAAACTAAATTAATGGAACATGTCATCTGTCGTGCTCCCAAGTTTAAAAAACAGCATTCTCATGTATTGTACTGACTCATAACGTATACAACTCCAAGACAAGACAAGTTTGGCTGCTGGTTAACTTAAAAAGTTAATTAAACATCATTGAAAAGGCTCAAGTTGTTTATCTGAAGCTCTCTTTAAAATCACAAAATGACATAATGCAGTCACACAAATGTTTTCCCTTTTTTAAAATTAAAAACAAAGCCCTCATCTCGTCAGCACACAATTGCATGTTGTACTGTACCTCCATGTTGTAAATGACAGCGTCTGTAATTTTTATTTCCCATGGCTGTTGCCAGGGGAGAACTGGGGTAAGAAAGAGAGTGAAGCTGGTCAAAAAACAAACAACGTGAAAAAAGTGATTGTGCATTTGCACAAACCCTAAAGACTCTTTATCTCAAAAACCAGATTTACCACCACTCCTCCTTCTTCCAACAATAAAAAAAAGTGGCTAAAAAAACATTACTGTCATTGGTTTCACAAAAGCACAGCTAACAGTGGCCACTGCAGTGACCATGGCAACCTGTACCTTGCTTTCGGTGCCATGTTTTGCTGAATGGATTTGCCCTAGCCACTGATGTGTTCGGCTGCCATTCAGTAGCACGACATGGTGTAATGAGCAGACTGTATGAAACAAGGACAGGGTTGAACCAAGTCCAAAGATAAGTGCACGGCACGAGGAAATGCTGACTGTGTTGAACAAAGAAACAACTATTTAAAGGAGAAAAAAACCCCGGAGGCCAGCTGTTGAGAAAGCATGCGACAAGAACTGAGAGGAAATAGTGGCAAATTATCCCTAATGGCTAAGTTCAGCTTTACTTTGATTCATTGAAAAGAAAATGCTTATAATTTAAAAAACGCAAATGCAGATGCCAGTGGGAGTATGAGCATCTTCCATTACCTGAATGACAGAACAGCACAGTCGGTTATAAAAGAAAGTATCTTTAAATATT
Source organism: Brachirus orientalis (assembly GCA_016785285.1). Taxonomy (NCBI): domain Eukaryota; kingdom Metazoa; phylum Chordata; class Actinopteri; order Pleuronectiformes; family Soleidae; genus Brachirus; species Brachirus orientalis. Next base: position 643,548 of record JAFBJR010000247.1, read on the forward strand.
CATAAACCAAATGTGAAGTTGGGGAGTTATTGCAGTGGTTCACAAACTTTTTACACCCACTTAAATACACTTTCACACATGTCAGACAGAATTATATGACAGAGTTACTGTATATGTTTATCTTGTTGTTGCTTTATTAAGTCATAGAGGAAACCCTTCAGGTCACACTCCTCAGCCTCCCTGTAAGGTCTTTTCAGGGGTCCTGGAGAGGAGGGTCCGTCGGATAGTGGAATCTCCAATTCAGGAGGAGCAGCGTGGTTTTCGTCCTGGTCGTGGAACGATGGACCAGCTCTACACTCTCGGCAGGGTCCTAGAGGGTGCATGGGAGTTTGCCCAACCAGTCTACATGTGCTTTGTGGTCTTGGAGATGGCGTTCGACCGTGTCCGTCGGGGAGTCCTGTGGGGAGTGCTCCGGGAATATGGGGTACCGGACCCTTTGATAGGGTCCCTGTACGACCAGTGTCAGAGTTTGGCCCCCATTGTAGCTCTCACAGGAGCGGTTTGGATGAGAATCAGCACCTCCAAAATCCGAGACCATAGTCCTAAGCCGGAAAAGGGTGGAGTGCCCTCTCCAGATTGGGGATGAGATCCTGCCTCAAGTGGAGGAGTTTAAGTATCTTGGGGTCTTGTTCATGAGTGAGGGGAGAATGGAGCGGGAGATCGACAGGCGGATCCGTGCAGCATCCGCAGTAATGCGGGCTCTGCATCGGTCTATCATGGTGAAGATCGACCGATTTACCGGTCGATCTATGTTCCTACCTATGTTCACGAGTTTTGGGTAATGACCGAAAGAATGAGATTGCAGATACAAGCGGCCGAAATGAGTTTCCTCCACAGGGTGTCTGGGCTCTCTCTTAGAGATAGGGTGAGAAGCTCGGTCATCCGGGAGGGGCTCAGAGTAGAGCCGCTGCTCCTCCGCATCGAGAGGAGCCAGATGAGGTGCCTTGGGCATCTGGTTAGGATGCTCCAGGATGCCTCCTGCTCGCCTCTCAGGTGAGGTGTTCTGGGCACGTCCCACTGGGAGGAGGCCCCGGGGACGCCCAGGACTCGCTGGAGAGACTATGTCTCTCGACTGGCCTGGGAACGCCTCAGGATCCCCCCAAAAGACCTAGACGGAGTGGCCGGGGAGAGGGAAGTCTGGGCTTCTCTACTTAAGCTGCTGCCCCCACGACCGAACCTCGGATAAGTGACAGAAGATGGATGAATTGATAATAATGATGATGATGACCATGACAACAAGAATTTAAAAGTGGCTATTCTGATGAAGGTCTTAATGGATGAAATGCTTTGCCATGTTTTTCCTGTTGATATGATAGCCGTGAACTACTACAGGCTTTTTAACCATCATCCTCTACAATATGTCAGTTTCTCAAAGTGCCAGAGGGATATTATTCACCTGGCATATTTGTACTTTTATAAACAAATGTCTGTTATATTCAAACCACTTTAAAATGATCTCACAATGCTGATTAAGTCGATCATCTCCATGCATTTCTTAGTACAGCAGTGTTTTGAGTCCTGAGCACCACACAGCAACATTGTGCTAGTAAAAACAGGATGAAGTATGAAGGAAAACATAAAGTGGAGCCCACGGAATGTTTCAGAGGTGGAGTCTACTGAACTACAACATTTTGTTTTGCAGGATAAATGCTTCGTGCATCTGTAGTGAAGGTAATATGAGATCACCTAGCCAATTGTAAAAAAAATAAAAATAACACTAATTATCCAGGCAGAGACTAAACACAGTGAGTAAGAGGGGGAATTAAAGACAGGTGAAACACATCAGGACAAGGCACACAATCACAACAAAGAAGGGAAACCAGAGGAGAGAAAATACAGAAGGAAATTAACAACTTAGTAAAACAGGAACATTTCTGGAAATCTTCAGGTACAAAACAGAGAATCCAAAATCCATGCAAACACAATGTCCCAAAAAAACCAAGAATAAAGTAAAGAGTAAAAGTATCACAGACACTTTCAATTACTATTTCAAAATATGCCAACATTTTAGGATAATGTAAGAAGATGGATGTAAAAAAAAAATTTGGCGTTCAGTAATAAACTCTCTTGATATCAAGTGCACCAAACTGTCAGTAATTAAAGAATCTGTAAACTTAATTGTCACAAATTAAAATACTCTTGATATCAGTACTTACCTACCAACTGGTCAACCCCCTAAAAAATATCCTTACATGACATGAATGATTAAGAATTTGCTGTATTTCTAAATTAGGTATCAAAGCATATAAAAATCCGCAGCATTCTCTGCTTTGAGACACTGTTTGTCAGTTTTAGAACAAAATGTTGTGCGGATAGGAAAAACTTCAATAAATCATCTGACGCACTCCACTTAATAATATTCAACATCATGGCTGTATAACACAAATATAACATATTTGTATAACATAAATATATTTGCTCACTCACTCTCACTCACTCATTTTCTACCTCTTTATCCACTGAGGGTCGCGGGGGGCACTGGTGCCTAACTCCAGCTAACGTAGGGCGAGAGGCATAATTTGCTCACACAAACATTCTTTCATTGTTATTCATTACATTTCACTCCAGGGGGGTGGGGAGTATAATCACCTTACTTTTAAACACACACACACACACAATGACATGACCATTCCTCTTAGCAGGTAAAACCAACACGAAAATGAAAAAGCTTCCCCTCTCTAATCTGTTTAATCTATACTCTGGTCCAATCTTTTCCTTCATCTTCTTCCTCCATCTCTTCCCAGGCGATCTCTCCATCTTCTACCCCTTATAAATAATCTGCCACCCTCTCCACCCTTCCATTTTACAACTCATTATCCTTCTTCAATTCTGATCCAATCTTCCCCAATCTCCCTGATTTTTTCTCTCTCTCTCTCTCTCTCTGTTTCTCACACCCCTCTCTCTCCCTCATCAGGCCTCACAACATGAGTAGAGTTAGTCCCCCCCCCCACCACCGCCCATTTCCTTCCATTCAATCCATCTTTTCTGAAAAACATAAATACTAGTTTCCTATTACATCAGTCTGATTCCGCCAGCAGCTGAGGCAAGATTACATTACTGCTGAGAACAATACTTTGGTGTGTGTCTGTGTGTCTATCAATCCATCAGAATTTGGATGCTTATGGTCCATTGAAGGAGATGTATGTACATACGTGTGCGTGTGAGTACATGTGATATGAATGTGATCGTTAAATATGTGCTTTTCTAAAGTGAAATCAGAAGAAATGAAGCAGAAACACCATCCCCCAAAAAGGAGAGTGTGTGTGTGTGCAAATCTGTTTACTCATTCAGATTATGAGGAATTGTCTAATTTATGGGGACAAAAACCAAGTCTCCATAACATAACTCATTAAACTTTAAGGTGAAGGATAAGGGTTCAGTAAGTAGTTATGGTTAAGCCTAAAGTCATCAGGAAATCAATGCAAGTCTATGAAATGTCCTCCGAAGTTATGGGGTGGGTTACTCTCTCTCTCTCTCTCTCTCTCTCTCTCTCCCTGTGTGTGTGTGTACACATGCGCCTGTAAATCAGATTGATTGCAGCCATAATTAAATTGTATGTGCTCCAAGAGATCATGTCTCCCTTGCTCAACCTTTAAGCTCCCTCTCTCTCTACCCACAAGCTCTCTCTCTGTCTCGCTCTCTGTCTCGCTCTCTGTCTCTCTCTCCATAAGCAGAACATGGTTATATTGTTGGTCTGTCACACACAAGAGCAAAGATTTCCTTCATATGTCACACACACAAAAACACTGGGCCACACTGTAACATGTATCTGAGCGACGCACAGAAGATTGAAAAAAATTTTTTTGATGAAAACCAAGTAGACTGGGTCAACACCTAGTATATAACTGGACTGTGTTTGGGCTTCGTACAATATTGAAGATATGGCTGGAAGCTGTTCGGGATCAGCAACATGATGCACAGTAGGGGTGTCATGATCTCTATTGTAAATCGAATATCGATCAAAACATCACAATCTCGAATAACAAAAGCAAAGGTGGAATCACCCCCAGTATGGCGTCCTGCAGATGTGCCAGAGGGGAAAAAACCCCACAGTGTTCTGGTTGTAGCCATCCATCCATCCATCCATCCATCCATCCATCCATCCATCCATCTTCTGCCGCTTATCCGATGTGGGGTCGCGGGGGCAGCAGCTTAAGCAGAAAAGCCCAGACTTCCCTCTCCCCAGCCACTTTGTCTAGCTCTTCTGGGGGAATCCCGAGGCATGCCCAGGCCAGCCAAGAGACATAGTCTCTTCAGCGAGTCCTGGGTCGTCCCCGGGGCCTCCTCCCCGTGGGACGTGCCTGGATTTAAACATTTAATTACTGTACTGGTTGCATCTTGCTACAAAGGTGTTTTCTTCCAAGTATGATCATGTTATTGGAGGTCAGTGCAGATTTAGTGGCCTCAACAACAGATTGTTGGACTTTCAGAGCAACAAAGAGCTACATGACTCTCTATGTCTTCTCTTCTTTTGTTTACACTTAGTTTACAATTGACTTGTTATTGTCACATTCATATTGTTAATACATTATTTTGATTTGACAATAAGGCCTTAGTGTGGTACACTGCAAACAAATAATGGACATTATGTCACTCGTGTAGAATCAAAATGGGAATTAGAGCATTAAATTAGTTATCATGACCTAAAACATTAATCCTAGACTAAACTGGACCAGTTTAAAAATTTGCTCTAAAAAAGAGAGAGAGAAAAAGATTGAGAATCGAATCGAATCATGACCTTAAATCAAATATTGAATCGAATCAAGGATTACAGTAAATAATATAATGTCAAATTAGTCTGCACGGCTCTCTGTGTCTCAGGATAGTAGTGTTTAGAGCAGGAGTGTCAAACTCATTTTAGTACAGCAACATTTGATCTCAAGTGGGCCAGACCATTAAAATAAGAGCAAAATAACATATAAACACATACTTTCACCTTTGTTCTACATTTAATATAACATCTTTTTGCAAAACATATTATGAACAACCTAAAAGAAAAAAAATAAGCGCAATTTCAACAATATCATGCCTTAGTTTACCATTTACACATGTATATTACAAATTACAGAACACAGTGGATCTACAAAGGTACTAAACATTTAGTCAAAAGTAACTGGAACAGAAAAATATAGTATTTCACTTTATGATTAGAATCTACTCTTAATGTGGGCCAGATTGGACCCACTGGTTTGACACCCCTGGTTTAGAGCTTGTGTTGCCCATTGACATTGTAGTTATTGTAGTTATAACAGAAAAGTGTAATCACAAAGAGGTGCCCACAAAAAGTATTTGTTGTGATTTCTATTCCTCAAAAAAACCTGGGGGCCAGCAATTTGATGGGATTAATGCTTCTTGTCCCCACTCGCCACTGCACTGCTGCTGTATACACACTAATTATCTCATAGTCAGATCTGATAGTATTGAGGGATCAAGTACATTGTCAGCATTCTCAGAATTTTCAGCAAACCCTATAAGGTTACAAGATTTCTGTTCATGAAGACAAACAGAAATCAACAGCAAAGTCACCAAATACTTGAAATAAATGAATCTTTGCATAAAGATGAAGAAGAAAAAGAATGACTGAAATGTTTGAACTCAAGAGAATAAAAATATATGCGATGCAACATTTTTCAAATGTACCAACAGCATGGAGGAGTGTTGCTTGGCTGGATAAACGGTATGGTTTGGTACAGTACGGTATGGTTTGGAATGGTAAAGCCGATCTAGCTCCACCCTGACCTTACTGTACCATTTTACTCTGGTACCTCAAGGGAAGGGTGCCAAAATGATGCAGTGTGCTGTTAGCCAGGCTAAGAGTAAACACAATTGATCCACTGAAGAGGATGGTACCACTAATGCACTGTAAAAAAATGGCTCTCACATGGGGTGTCAACACATTATCACTCATATATGGGTAAACATTTGGGGATGATGGGCTGGACTGTGACTGGTCCAGCTAAAGATCACAAATACAGTATATACTGTGCTTTCAGAGGCTTGTTACAGAGTATGGGTATGACAGTAGCTGTTCACAAATCAGGCAGGAGAATACAGTTCAGGAAGAGTGTAAAACCCACTTAATACAAAGCTTCTGCAGTCTGAGTTAGCACCATTGAGTCAGTGTTTTCCAAAGGCTGTTTGGTAAGAAATCCTTTTTGTGTGTCTGTGTGTATGTGTAACTCCACTCCAACTGAGGAAGATGACATTTTGTTAAAAATAGCTGTAAAGGTCAAGCATGCAGAAATTAGATGGGGAGCATCCACAGAATCTAGTATTTATCATTATTTTTTAATTTTTTGGTTTGTTCGTCACTGACATGGAAACAGGAGAGGATCCAGAGAACGAATCGGTGAATGAATCACAGTTCACAGTGAGAACTCTTGACGATGGTTTGAATGTAAGAGACATTTGTTTAGATTAAAATGTTCCAAACTACACCTTTTAATACTGCTGTGGATTTTCTTAAGTTGAACTTGGTGTCATCCAAACTTTTCTTTCTTTTTTTTTACCAAGGACCGCCTTGAGAAAATATTGAGCTCTCGCAATAACACCATTATCACCAAGCAAAGTCACCTACAAACTTTTCACAGATTTATTAGCAATATGATAATTTACTCTGTCATTATCCTCCTCTTCCTCACATATACTTCAGACACTGGTTGTGAAATTAGATTAAGATGAAGCAAAAGATAATTCAACACTAATTATTATTATTATTATATAATTTATATTTTTATTGTTACTTGTTTCATTTTCTACACACACTGGTCAAAATTCCGTGTTCTATCCTGCAGCCAAGTGCTGATGCCCTAAAGTTGATAACCGTACATGCGGGATCACAGAGGATCAATGCTGTTCTTGCAGATTATTAACCTTAGGTTCAGGTTCTAGACTCATATTTAAAGACCTATGTGCTGTGATCAAGGGCTTCCACTGAGGCACACAACTAGTGTTTCCAACAGCTTTAATCACAGCGTTGTTTCACATAAATCATCAGCTAATCAACCTCAGCCAAACAGAGATTTCCATCCAGGATTTCTTTTGCACATCTTCGTATTTCATCTAAATATCACTGGACAGAAACACAGTTACTGTTATTTCTACTTATCTTGTGAGAGTGAGAGTCGGAAAAAAAAAATAAACAAGGAAAAATAAGCGATTTACTCTGCAGACAGTGGATGCGCACACTCACGTTGTTATGATTAAGTTAAAATACCCTTTTAATTACGGTTGGTTTATTGACTGAACATCTTTTCATCTTCTCATCAAACCTGATCCTCACTGAGTGACAGAGCACTGGGAGATAAGAAATCCAAGCAGATGGGCCTCCACCCAAAGCTCCATTGTAATTTCTCACTTAAAGAGGGAGGGATTGGCTGCATGATCACAGTTGGCGCCTGAAGTTGGCATTTGTGAGAGTGACACTGTGATGTGAATTTTATTATTCTCAGTAATGAGCTGACAGTTATTGCATTGTTGCGCCTTAATTATGTTGGACTGGAATTGCCTTTTCAATAATGAGGCCACCTTCAGGACTCGTATTCAATTTTCTTGCTTCTCTAATTCCCCATCAACTGCTATAACACCTCGCTGTGACAGCATGACAGAGTGTCAGAGGAACACTGAAGTGACCATAAAGAGCATGTATGAAAGCTCTACGTGTAGGTGCATGTGGAATCTTAAGCGCTTGCTCTCTCCCTCACTCCAAGGTCCAGTCATGAAAACATCAGGGGCAAGAAAAGCATGCGGTGAAAGGCTCATGTAAAGAAAGTTCAGCTGATTTACATAGAAATGTTGAAAACTAAAGATTGCGACGTAAATATTTGCTCAATGTCTGTGGTTAGGTTGAAGGATGGGGTGTGACTCTTTCTCTCACAAAAAAAGAGGCTGGTTCTGGACCTACAGGAGACATTTCTTTGGGTCGCTAAATAAATATGTCTTATCCTACAAGACTTAAAAGATAAAGGATATTTGTCTTGGGGAAATTACATTATGTTCTGTTTAAAAGCGAAAATACAAATGTTATAGTGCACACACATGGCCACACACATACTGTACACGTGCAACGATATCTATAGTACAATCAACATAAAAAAATGTTAGGGCATAATAAAAAAAGATCATGCCTAAGATGTATTAAATACCACATTTTGATTCATTATCTCTTGATAATGACATCTTATATCTCTTGAAAATATCTATAAATTCTGAATATAATAAGGTCTTACAGATATTGGCATAAAATGGCCACAAATATATATATATATATATATATATATATATATATATATATATATATATATATATAACAAGTAACACAGTGCTCAGTCTAACAAACAAAAGTTTGAAGTATGAGAAGTGAGTTGTAGTTGAGAGAAGACATCTGTGAGTGGTAGTTTGTGTTAATTCAAGTCCACATGAAGAAATAGCATTCCCTCACCCTCTGTTTGCGTGTGAATATGAATAAATTAAAACTCATCCTTTTTTGTGCATTCAATGTAATCACTTCTCTTTGGCTCACTTTTCAATTTCTGTGCCAAGAAAAACTCAATTATCATGGTAAGCAACGTTTTATGCTGCTAAGCGTTCATTTTTTTCTTTTCAAACATGGCTTTGATTTTTCCCAATCTGGCGTGAAAATGTGTTCCATCGAGCCTGTTCCACAGATTTGACACAAAAATCTGTTTACAGGTGCTACATAGTACTAACTGGGAGTGTGAGGGAAAAACAGATGCATAAAGGCTTGTTATTTCAAATGGAGCTGGGTGAAGTCTGATAAAGAGCTTTTGGGGGAATGTCACTTGAGAGTTTGAAAGTTTGAAAATTAAAATAAACTAGAATTAGCGTACGGTACTTGTACGCCTCCCCCTCTTTCAATTTTTTTTGTCTGACACATATAACATGCATTAAAAGTAGAATCTAATTAGTCAATTCATTTGAGCCCAAATGAACATGTGTGCCAAACTCAAAAAAACTTTTATTTTTGTGTTGCTGAGCTGTTGTGTTGAGAAGTCAAAAAAGTGATTATTGAGGTCACTTTATTTTTTATTTTTTATCCTTGGGTCCAAGTAAAAGTTTGTGACAAGTATTAAAAATTTCCTTTACTGCATTCATTAGATTTATTTTGACCTCACTCCCTTATTTTTTTTTATCATAAAAATAAATCTGGAAGCAGTAAAGAAGTGAGCTATAGAGAGATGACAACATTTGCTGCTATGAGCATAACACACCCAAATCTCTGGCTGGACTGCTTATAACTGCATTGCATTGTGGGAGATGTGGATGACAGTATCTGGGAAGAGGAGGAAAGTGTGAAAAATGAAAAGATGAGATTTCGGTTTCCGCTTCACCTAATTGTGTCATTTTTACCTCCTCCAACCTTATCAAACTCATACCTGGGACAGGAGCCTTTGACCAATGAGAGGACAGTTCAGAAAAAGAGTGCTCCCATTGGCTGCATTGGCAATGGATTCAACTGCCTACACTGCAAAGAAACCAAAAGAAAATGGGAAAGATATTCTTAAACAGAGATGAGCAATGACGGCAATAAAACCTGTAAATATGGGCGGAGCTTTTAAGAGATGGAGAGGTTGCCCTGGTTCATCAGGTGCATCAAAAGAGCACATTTCTCTCTGTTAAGAGCATTTTGTGCACAACACAATTGTCAGCAACACAACTGGTTCAAACTGTATCAGTCAGTGAAAATAAAGGCCGCTATACTGCTCAGTGAAATTCTGTTTCTGATTCAAAGCTACAGATACAGGGTCAAAAATTGCTATTATAAACTATTGCACATATAAATTCAATGAAAAGGGACAAATTCAAAAAGGCATAACATCAGTGCACAAGTGACAATGGAAATGAGTATTGGGAAGCAGCATGAAGTGGATCTGATTATGTGACTTGTACATATTGCAAGAGACTTGCTATATGTACTGATGGACACTCACAAAGTTTGAAAAGATGTTGTCATTACTGTAATTAACACGGCCATGTGACCATCATAAATGAAAAATATTGTTAATTCTAGTACTGTTTAAAAAAAAAAAAAAGTCCACTCACATCAAGTCCTGTCAGTATGAGAACAGGCTAATCTTTGCTTTTTTTACTGACACTGACTGACCAGAAGAGTCTTCAACTGACAAACAATGTTTGATGTTCTGGCTGTCAGAAATCTTTGATGAGCTTGTCTTGCATTCAGTACTGTTTGTCTTCGCATGTGTAGTTTGAATCTCAAAATGCCAGTCTGATATGAGGGGGTGTGTTTCTCCATGAAAAAACATGAGGTAGTCAGGGGTTTGACTCACTGACTGACTGGCCAGTCATCATCCAATCAGGACAGTGCCGTTCCCAGGGTGATATTACATACTTTTTTATATTTTATCTTTCAACTCAAAATATAAAATGAACAACAATCAAGTCATTCAAGTTATCAGAGTTGTGCTTTCACTGAGTGGAACAGTTTGGTTAGATACAGGACGGCATGTATTTTCTTTTTTTTGCATTTCCATTAGGAATAGTACCAAAATAAGCAGCCCCAACTGTTCCATTCTTTGGCAACCTTCCCTTGGGGTACCACAGTTAAATGCTACATACGGTTAGACTGGCTCCACCCACAACAGTCAGCTGATGGAACGACAGAATAATGTCACTCCCTTGCGACTGGATTTTCTTCAGCTCCCTACCAACCTGCACACACACACCCGCGCGCTGACCGGCGCGGACCTTCTGCGAAGCCACACACCTCTATTTGGATGACGGACTGTTTAAAGTTTAGGCTGCATATACAATCAAATGTCTATGTGCTGTTTATAATTCTGACATGTGCCATTATTGCGTTCAATCAGTAATAATTGTGGATTAATTGATGTATGTATGGGTGTGACAGTCATTTCATTGTACTTGTACAATGACAATAAAATCTAATCTAATCTAATCTAATCTAATCTAATCTAATCTAATCTAATCTAATCTAATCTAATCTAATACAAAGCTGGACGCCATGTTGAGACAATCAGCCACAAACCAAGCAGGAAATAAACCAAGTGCTAGATGTCCTCCATTGATGTCCGCAGTTCGATGTTGTTGTTTGTTGTCTTTGCACCAGCACGACGTCAGGCTTCGTATCTCGCTGATGCTGCCATCAGGCACGCCCACATCCCACCTATCAAGTAAAGGTGTTCTCAGTTGAAAGCAAGCTGACACATTTTCTTCTGCTTCTAACAACTCATTTCTGTTTAGCATTTGTGTCTTCTGGTTTGGTGGAATTGAATAGCCACCAGGGGGCGACTTTTCTGGTTTCAAAATTAACTTTGTTTCAATGGAAGTCTATGGGAAACTGAGCTTCTATCTTTCACTTGATTTTCAACATCAGTAAACATTTTCCTGAGGAGTTAAATGTTTCAGCTCTTCTTCAGTAGAACAAGTTTTTGAAATCCTGTTCCCATTTAGAAGAAAATAGATGATAAATCGCGGTGCAGATGAATGAACACCAGTGTGTTTGACAGCTGGTATCATCCAATAGGAGGACATTGCAACTGGTTGCCCACTACGTGAAAACAATACAGCACCAAGAGCAAAGATCTGCACTACAAAAATATTTTTTTTAATTTTGTCAAAATGTGTATGGCACAAATGTGGCATTTTTTTTCCTCTGCTCAGCCCTCCTCTGTCATTTACATTGTTTTAACCTAATGAAATGTTAAAAGCCCATCAAAAAGATCAGGAGCTGCCTTCTTTACTCCTGCTGCCCCGTCAGTCTCCATGACTTCAAACTGAACACAACATTTGAGTTGTGGGGCACCCAAACTGCCAGAGCTGATGATCAAAATCTCCCTGGCAGACTTTAATTAATTCCAAAATAGCTCTGATTAATGACTCTGATCTGTTGTGGATTTTTAATAGAATGATGATCCCCTTGTCAATGATTAAGATCAGGTCTTGTTCGAATTCTCATGATGACTACTTAAGCTTGTTTGGATTCATAGGGAGCGAGATTTGCACCTGTGTTTGAAAAGTTAACATGAAAAGTAAAAAAAACAAAAAACAAAGAAGAGTAAACAAGTATTAAAAAGGAGTTTTAAAGGTTTGGCTGCTGAAAACTGTCTGGTAGTTTGGAGGAGAGACGGAGATTTAGTCCTCCACTGTTCTGCTGCTGCATCAAAACACATCCAGACATGGTGCTGACATGGTTGCTCAGCACAGCCAGGGACAAACACCACAGGCATCACACATGCACACATGTGCACACACAGGTACCAGCGCCACTGGTGAGGAAGTCCTAACAGCATTAGGCCCCACACAGGCCCTCTGACACCTGTCAATACAGGTTTACTCTGAAGGATGCAGGCAGGCGCGTGCACACATAAGGCCCAAGGGGTGCTTGAGCCCCTGCCCTTTTTGCCTCATATTTATAAGTGCCCTTTTTGTGTTTTTTTAATGAATAAATAAATTCCTGTTGTGCATAGGGATGTAAAAAAATTACATTATAAAAACACTGTCACGGTTTGTCTACGGACATACGAACATTACCCATCCCCCAACACCGTCAACCAAGAGTTAAGACTGAACCAATTCACCTCGTTTTGTAATGGATTTCACTATATGACCAAACCCCAAAAAATAACATATGGGCTTTTATTCACAATATTATTCTGACTGAAATGTGTTTTATGTGGAAGGAATTCGTGATGTGTTTGACTTTATCCTACTAATTGTGCACTATTATATGAATCCCCTGATCAGCAGATGCTCCTTGATAAAACGGAAGCGAGGGAGCCCAGCCGCCCGCTCCCCACATTGCGGCAACATGACGTGTAAATGAGCAATACAATACAATAACCAGAGGAAACGAATGCACACAAATGAAATTATTTTTTCTTTTTCGGGTGCACATGCCACCCCTCCACAAATGCCGCCCTGGGCTGCTGCCCATACTGCCCATAAGAGAAACCGCCCCTGGATAAAGGGCAGTATGTTGCGCATTGCGAGCGCACGTACTGCCCTTTACTGACTTTGAGCCCCTGTCCCTCTATAATCATGTGCACGTCCCTGGATGCAGGTGATTTTGGATGGTTACTCGTCACCCACTTCAACAGTCACTCGTGTTGACACGCCACTGGTCTTTCAGAATAAAAAAATAAATAAATCAAAGATATCAAAGTACATAATGTAACATTATTGTATTAAGTCAACAAATGGCCATGATACATAATCAGAAATTAAAGAAACATGTTAAACTGAAATACTGGCTTCATTGACAACAATGGTACAGGCACTTAATTCACAATTCAGGTCCACAGACTGTGTTTGATTGTCTTTTGGCCTGTTGCACCACAATCCACCAACCACATATACCACAGCTCACAGCTGTGAACAACCGGGATGCCAGCATTACTCAAACACAAAGAGCTGCTGCTCTGGGTTTGAAACCTAACCTACCAAACTCTTAAACCTCCTCTTAAAGCTGTTTTGATGGATTTGAAAAATGGGGAGAGGAATTTGAAGACATGTCGGTGGAGGCAGGAAAGAAAGTGAGCTTTGGCCAACATTTACTCTCTCTCTCTCTCTCTCTCTCTCTTTCTCTCTCAAAGTGGTTGTGGGTGGATACAGTATAGAATTTTTATAATGTTTTGACAGGCTGTTACTGTTCCCTTATCATGTGATAATTACTTGCTGCTGCTCAGAGCACACAACACCATGCTGCTTGCAACACATGAAAATTAACCAAATACGTTTGATTTACAAAACAAACCAGATGGTAGGACAGCTATGTGTGTGTATGGGTGTGTGCATTAACCCACCGCGTCATCCCCATAAGAGCTTTGTGTCTGTGAAAACTCAATATTATATTTTTCATTTGGACTGCAGTACCTGTTTTGAACACTAAAAGGCCACAGTTTTACTTAGTTTGCATAATGTGTGTGACAACAGAACATGTCTTTTAGTCCACCTCCCATTAATTTGGGCCCAGACAACTAAAGGAAGGAAAGGAAAGGATCTTTATTGTCATTATATACCTGAAATTGTACAACAAATTATGAGGTCAGAAGGAATGCGTGAAGTTCCTCTGCAAAACTGGTGTATGACACAGTTGTTGGCTGTGTTTCTTGATGCAGCAGCAGACTGCATTCAGTAACAATGATTTTCCAAGCTAATCCTGAGGCTATGTGTTTATCACTGTAGGCTCCGAATCTTTTCACAATATCGTGTAGTGAAGATGGTTATGGACCAAAGGTTTTTGCACTCTTGTGCTGATATACATTGTTGTTTCCTAACCCGTTGGTGGATGCTCCTTTTCAACTCAGTTTTGATGACCTCACCATTTATCACTTAACCCGCTAATCGTGGAAACTTCCAGAACCTGTATTTAACCCTTTAACCTATATAACCTTTTCAGTCCTGCAAACTTTCTCAAGATTTTTGTGTTGCAAGTATCTTATTCTATTCTTTCATATAGTATGTCAGTAAAAACACTGGAAATATCTCGTTGTTGTTTTATCTGTGGAACTGGAGTCCAACGGAGTTAACACATTGCAGGTATTACTTTTTATTGTGTTTTCATAGAAAGAGAGCCAACTTTTCACGTTTGTAATGTGAATAAATTATGTATCACTTAAGGGTGCATTATTAACATTGACACTAAACATCTTATAGATTTCACTGTATACCTGCCATGTACAGTGTTGGACATGTTACTAGTTGTCATTACTAGTTACTTCTCCCAAAAAAAGTAACTGAGTTACAGCCTTACGGTATATTTACCAGGGAAAGAAACTATCACGTAACATGCTGGAACTTAAAATTCAAATGTATGTTCAATTTTTTATAATAAAACTGAATATTATGTGGAGAAACACTTTGTTCCTGGGCATGATGCACATTTCCTGCCTTTTATCGCAATGAGGGAAAATTAATGTCTGTATCTCCACTTTAGAAACCCCATCTTTGAAATTACGGGTATGCCATTGCTGTGTGTCTTAGTTGTTCACGTGTGTGTGAAAACCCAGCCGTCAGTTAAGTGGTTGTCTCACCTCCTCCCCTTCTCCTTCGGCAAAGGCAAAAAAAAAAGAAAACTAAAACCTGTGGCTGAGAGAGCCTGATTATTATAGTATTATTATAGTAATTTTATTTTCAGTAACAGTAATGGCGTTACACCTGTAAAGCTGGAAAAAAGTTTGTTAGATAATTAGTTAGATCAGTGTTTCCCTACCCTGGTCCTCAGAGAACACTGTTCCAACACACCTGATTCAAATAAGTGGGTGGTCAACAGGCTTCTGCAGATGACGAGCCGATCGTTTCAATCAGGTGTGTTGGAGCAGGGCAGCGTCTCAAATATGTAGGGCTGTGTTCCCTGACGACCAAGATTACCTGTTACTGAAAAAGTAGCCCTGTCATTCACTTCACTGGCTATGTAGTATTTTATATGCTTCTCAATAACCCTAATCGTTGGCTGCTGCATTTGCATTAGTGTGTGTGTGTTACTTCCTCTGATGGACCGGACATCCGCACTGATTGTGTGTGACACTACAGTACATTAATTCTTCCTGTGAAGCTCATGCTCATTACCTGTGCTGACCTCATGAAGAATGAATTTGCGTAACAGCCTATTAATCCCCGCGTATGAATGAAGCTTCATTCTGTCTCATACTTCCTGTTTTCCCTGCATCCATGTCTTCAATTTCCTCACTCACTACCCCACTATTGAATGTTACCTCAGGGGAATATCAAGCTGTGGTCTCTCCTCGGCTCATCTTCTGTCCACCTCCTCCTCCTCCTCCTCCTCATCTCTCTGACAAGAATGGACGGTCATGGTCCCCCTCGCTGTGGACTGGGTGAGGTAGGAAGACTGAGAGGGTGACAGATAATGTGTGCATGTGTGTGTGTGTGTGCGTGTGGGGGGGTGGAGCCGTGGGGTTGTCCTCTGCTGCAGCCACTAAACATTCAGCTGCCTTCCCATCAGCCCCGCTGTTATTACCACGGACCAGTGGATCCACTGACTGACTCAACAGCTGTCCACAGTATATAGATGTATGTGTGATTGTGTGCCTATGTGTGTATATGAGTGTGTATGTGAGGCACCACTAGTGGTGTGTGAGCACTTTTGAGAGTGTAATAAGTTATGTGTATGTGTATGTGTATGTGTGTGCGTGTATGTGTGTGTGTGTGTGTGCGTGCGTGTATGCGTGAACGAGTCTATTGTGTGTGGGCATGTTTTTGTGAGCTGAAGTGAAATGGAGGGTTTAGGAATCGGGGGTCTGTAAGTAAATTCAGCCTTGGGAAACTTTCTTTTTAAGCAATTAAATACCGGGTCAAAACATCATATGTTTTTCCTTCTAATCTTTTTCTCTGAAAATCCAACCTATTCAGTCTTATACACTAAATGACAAATTTAAGAGATGTGGCAGTCTAAGAAAAATTGAATTTGCCACAGACCACAATTATGAATATAAAATGCTCTTTGACTCTGAGTTTTTTTTTTATATATATATATATATATATAATAAGATGCACTTAAGTCTGCATGACTTTTTTTTTTCTTTTGAGGATAAGAAAAAATTTAAGAAACACAGATTTTTACAGAACTTTGAAAGAACTGGGCCCCATATTATTTCTGGACGGCCAGTTCTGGCCCACAGGCCACCAGTTGCTGACCACTGGTATAAGTGCTTTTGTTTGGTGTTTACTCATGTTCATTTCGGTATCATAATGCAGAATTCTTAATCCGATATGCTTACACTTGTAAAATGTAAGTTATTGTTTTACAAACTGTACTTGGAAGTATTTTTCCTTTATATATACTGTATTTAACTGCATAAATCACACTTAAAAACTTACTTTAATGGAGTTTCCTGCCACACAATAAAACAAAAATATGGTATTATATTGTAAATGATCAAACTTAAATGCCTGTGAAATTATCATGAAATGTACTGTGAAATTTAAAGTTTACATCTTTATGCACCAGAGGAAAATGTTTTTTTTTTCTTTCTCCTAAGTTTGCTTTTTAAAGTGAACCTTTTTGCCAGTTATATTAAGAACAACAAATGAAAAGTTAAGAGATTACATTACATTTTTTACACACAATACAAACCCAACTGCTATTTACAAAACCAAATTATCACCAATTTTTTTTTTGTTTGTTTCCTAAGAAGGATAGATAAGAAAACATGTCATCTTTCATTATGATTAGCAAGTTATCCAAAATATAAGTTGGTTACTCATATTAAAACAAAGATAGTAATGCACACCTCATTAAATGTATTTTAGTACTTTACACCAATCAACAAATAATCTTTTCATATTTGGTTTTTGGATATGACATGCTTTTTTGTAAATGCCGTGCATGGTGGAATAATTCAAGGCCAAGTTAATGCAACCTTATGAGTCAAATAAATTGCTCACTCTCCTGCACTAGATTAAATAGAGAAAATCACTGTTTTTTGCCAACATGGACATGGGAGCTGCTGGTCTACTGCTGCCATGTTTGCTCAGTTTGTGCTACTTTGGTAAATGGGAATTTCAAACACTGAAGTCACAAAATAAAACTTACAGAACTTACAGATGCAGGCAGCAGTGGATCAATAACTGTGTGCCGTGATGTAAAACTGCTGATTTCCTCTATGGACTTTGGTGCAAAGAGCCAAGGATTTCCAAAGCCACTCAGATTTTGGTTTACAGTCAGACAAAGCTGTCTAACAGCAACATAATGCAGCAAACATTTTCTTAAAGACCCCAAGACAAGGTTGTCAGGGGACCAGTATTTACTTGTAATGACTCTTCCTATAAACCAATTCTCAGATGCATTAACTCCATGATGGGGATGAGCCTGTGTTTCCCTGGTCTCTCACTCCTCAGCAGCTCCCTGTCACCGTGCATCGATTCGAACACATATGGCCTCAATCCAGAAATTTCTCCCACCTCATCCTCTTCCTCAGAAACATCACTCTTCAGTTAACACTTCCTCTTCAGTTAACATTGCAGATATAGAGCTCTTGTTGCTGATGCCACACAACCAAGGTAAATCCCTGTGGCAGGGAACAATGTTGCTCACCTCTATAGAAGTATAGACAATAAATAAATCAGACAATATGTCAGACAACTCATCTCTTTTCATCATAAAAGTGAAGATGGTGGATAGATGTTGTGTCCCGGGATACCAAAACAGTCAAAGACAGATCCCTGCAGATCCAGAAAGACAGTGGAGGTGAATCGCTGCTAAGAATCGTGCTCGCAGCCAGCAGAAGAAGACAGACTGATGGGAACCCACAAGCAACAGATTTTGTGGTTAGTGCTTATTAAATCATGGACTCAGACCAGGAGCTAATCTGCACAGCATTTATTACACTGCCCTTTACTAATGCTAATATTATGCTACCATGACACTAACCCTTCCAGTGACAACAATGCTATCTTTAGCTGGTAGACTCCAGAGTTGAATGTTTGTCACAAAGTCAGACAATGACCATTTGTTTCCCTCCAGGCTCTCATACATTGTCAGTGACTCTCTGGAAAGAGGAAGGGAAGTTAATTAGGAAGTTCAGGATGTCGAGATACTGCAGGTCTGGAATAATGTCCTCTCCACTTAAAAAAGCACAAAGTGATCACCGGCTCGATTCATTTTTGCTGCATCTGGTACATAAAAACCGAGTTACGTGACATCCAGAGCTGTCTTCCTTGTTTACCTATGTCACCCTGCTGTGTTGTAGCTGCAAATGTGCTATTGGCTGCTCTAATTGTCACTCACGTCGGAGACAAGACCCTCCCTCCTATTTTAAGCGGAAATACGTAAATATACGGAAGCCCAAGAGTCATGTCATGTGGATTCATGGAGATCTCATTGATTCTAGCAGGCACAGCTTTTATTAGATGAGCCTTTGGTTCCCTGTCCCTGTTGCAGTCATTTTCATTCAAAGTCGATGTCCATGTCTTAAGCTGGTTCTTTGGGCAGATGGAGTGTCATAGACTGCACTGACTATAGTGTTTCCACTGAGTGAAACGGTACATTATGGTACTTTTTTTGAGCATAATGTCCTCCATTGTTGTCTGTTGTGTCGTGTTCAATGTCAGTGTTAGTCGTCTTACCGATACGACACCACGCTATGCGGCCATCAGGTACAGCCCACACCCCGCTTACAAAGGTACTTTTCTCATTTGAAATGCAAGCCTGACCAGGACCTAACCATGAAAAACCATACTGTACTGTACTAAACTGAACCATACCATGATGGAAACACAGTATAAGTGTCAGAAAAACCCAAATCATCCCTTTAAATAAAGTAATTGATGAAATGTTGTTTACCCCCCACAGCTGATGTGAAACTGAATCCATTAATATGAATCAGCTTTTTCCCCTTTGGTTGTGGCACACATGAGAAAATGTGAATAAATATCACTTTTATGAGGTTGTGATGCATTCAGTGGACACCCACATGTAGCACTCCATTTTGTTTGTTGGAAGGCTGCCTTTGGTCTCTGATATCTTTATAAATCGTGTACCAAATCACCATTGCAGTCACTGGTGAAATTACAGCTATTTTTCTAAAAACAAAGGAACATGGAGGCACAGTGTCAGCTTCATAATCAAATGTCTGCTGTGAATATGTTGCCTACGTGTCCCAATAACAGGGCAATAGAACTGGGTTTCAAGGTTCATGACTTTATTGCCCATGAGGGAAAAGTGACCTGCAGTGGAGAACACAAAAATACACAGTGCAAGGCAATAATACAATGAGGAGATAAAAGACATAAAACATATGACGCAGTGGATTGGATTATTAGGGCATATGCTGCATAAACACGCACGCACGAACACACACACACACACACACACCTATATATAAAATTCTCTGCAGTCTGGTTCTTACATTGAAAAGAATATAGTCGGATTTTGCTTCCAGTTCATCATGACATTTATTTGGAGCATGTGGGTTGGTCAGGGTCCCAAATCAGCAAATTCACTCATCTTCTGGAAATGAATGTTGGTGTCACTGTCTTATAAGCTCTCTGAAGAGTGGAGGAGGAGGAGGGAAAAAAGGAAGATACTCTGGCAGAGGATGCTCAGATGTGTCCTTCCCCAGCATTTTTTTCTTACTTTACACTTTTGGCAGGATTATCACACTATGGCCACAGCCAGTGCATTGCGTCATTGTCAGGCTCTGACAAAACTTACTTCACATGTAATGGATTATCAGCGAGAACGTGCTTTACCTGCAGTCTCTTACAACGGCAGAGTTGTACTAAAAGAAGGAGGTATGGAGGGAATCTTTCTCTCTCTCTCCTCCTTTTTTCTTTCATTAAGATATGCCTTGCCTTGCCACATGCCATGTCTTTGTGAATTTGCTCAGCTTTTATGGTTCTTTAAACCAAATCCTATTCATCACATTGGTAACATCATTCCATTTTATATTTCTGTTCAATTTTAGTGTGGTAAAATCCATATTATAATTTCAACAAAAGCATAAGAATTACTTCGTCTCTTCAGAAAAAATAAATATCATAGATAATGTTCAGTCCTGTTCCTGGGAAGTTTTAGATTTCTCCCTGCTTCAACACACCCGATTCAAATGAATCGTTATCAGGCTTTAGAGGAGCTTGATGACCAGATGACCTTTTGAACCATGTGTGTTGGAGCATGAAAACATCTAAAACATGCAGGGCAGTCAGTCACCAGAGAGACAGGGACTTTGGCTTAAGCTCAATTACTGTCCATCTCCAGGAGAAAATTATCGACTGTATTTGTCTTCACATTTTTTCCATTTTCAACTGTCTACATTTTTCAAAAGCAAATCCACTGCAGATCTTTGTTGTCTTCTCCTTTGGTTAACATATTTTTTCAGAGGAGTACTGAAACCTTTTAAGTTGGGTAGCATTTGGTATTTCTCACCCATGGCTGCATCTTGCTTTGAGCTGCCGTCTTGTGTGGTTGGAGTAACACTAAAAAAATATAAGAAAATTCAAGAGAGTTTGTGTGCAGTAAATGAAAGTTGAAAATTTGAAAACCTTGGTTGCACCACTGTTATCAGTGAAGCCAATATTTCAAGTTAACATTTTTCCTTCATCTCTGATGATATTATGGTCAATTATCTGCCATTCATTTTCTATCATATGCATCTAGCATTGCCCCATATTTCCATTGGAATACGTTTCATCACACTACTTCACTCTCTTCTTCAGTCTTTTCTTTGAGAATATCTCACTTTCTAAAAAAACTGTTGTTGAATGGCTACATTGAACAGCACCGTATCTGTCTTATAGGTGTGTCTGAAGTGCTTGTTACAAGATAAAGTCAGTAGCTGACAGCTGTATGACTGTGGATTGTCTTTATTTAATTAACTGAATCTTTTTGTACTTCAAAAATAATCAATCTTTCACAAGTGAAATCTTCTTTAAGTTCACATCAGGATCAGCAAAGATGTTTTACCCTTCAGTGAAGAGGTGTGATTCACATGTAGGGCTCTAGATTCACAGACCAGGCACAGGTGCAGGCAAGGTGCGGTGCACAGGGGGTGTGTCCAGGGGGCGCAGCCAGGGGCAGCCTGGCGCAAGTACTCTTCTGCCCCCCCTCTGTCCCTCCTACCAATGCAAGTAGCAAAGAGAGGGAGAGAAGGCGTGCCTGTGTTTAACACAGTCTTCACCAATCAAATGAGCTCCTCTCCTCACCTTAAAATGTGCTGCGGCGAGGCACAGTGTAAGTTTCATTTCACCATGGACTAAGGAGACAGCAGCAGGGTCCGACAGGGGAAAACTGATGTTCTGGTCTAAGAGGTTAAATGATGTAAGAAGCAGGGCCAAAAAAAAAACACACAATAAACACTTCAGCCACTTATGAGAAATAAGGGCTTCTCTGTTTACCTGAGCCTGGACAAGCAGTTTTGAAAAATCATATTTAGTTATGTAACTAGCACATTTGCTGTGCAACGAACCCTCCCCCCAACAGCTACTCTTGGTCATAGGCGTGAACATTCAACCTAAAGAAGAGGAAGAAGAAGAAGAAGAGGCACCGTGGAGCAGTCAGTCAGCTGGTAGCTGGCCAATCACAAGAGACTCAGTGTTCTGGGGGGCGGGCCTTAGCTCAGAAACAGAGTGCCTGTTCAGAGGCTGGCAGAGAGCAGCAATAAAGTGGCGTAATCTGAAGAGACTATGAGGTTTTTGACCATAAATATTATTTAATTTATCTAAGTAGACATCAGTAATCTCAATTATTGGTTCAAAAAGACCATTCTATGTGACCTTTAACACCAATTTGTTTCAGGTGATTGAGTAAATTGTGGCCAAGCCAGGTGGTCTCTCCTCTCCCTGGCACTCTGCTGCTGTCCCTGCCACATAGAATGCAAAGAAGCCGAATATATCCTCACTAAGTGATACTGAGGCTGTGTGTGGTTGGCTGAGAGAGATGTGAAGTCGTTAGTTTGCATCACAGTTTCAGCTGCGTTAATGAAATTCCATTACATGTGCCAACCGCCTTTGATCTGACATCAGATGTGATGGGACAGTCAATATAGATGCTGATTTAGATAGTTACATTAAATAGTGGTTGTTGTGAATATTGCATTGAAATGTGCCTGACATTCTGTAAACCTGCCTGTGAGGTTTTGGTGACGTGTGCACACTGTGTGCCAGTCAGCCAAATTACCACTAGACTGGCTGTGCTTTGCCTTGCGCCGGGGGTAGACCAGGTTGGAGCTGGCAAGCTTTCAGCACACCTTCAGTGCAGCCTTTTGGCACGAAATTGTCACTGCGCTAAGCTGAATCTGTTGACACCTCCCCCTTTTGCGCTGCCACACCCATCTCAGGGCACCTCGGTCTACCAAATTGCCAAATTCGCTGTGCATGGTGTTGCACCTGATGTAATTACCGCTACGTGGGTTGCACTATGCCGCAGCGCATTTAAAGGTGAGGAGAGGAGCTCATTTGATTGGTAAAGACTGTGCTAAACCCAATCACGCCTTCTCTCCCTCTCTTTGTTACTTGCTGGTAGGAGAGATGGAGGCGGGACAGAAGAGTACTTGTGCCAGACTGCGCTGTGCACGAAACTAGCAAAATGTGCTTGCTGCGCCTGTGAATGGTCTAGGAAATTAGAGCCCATTATGTTTCCATGACGGTTTCAATACATTAACCACTTGACCCTCTTCAGGATGTCTTTTTAAGTGGTGAGTGGTACCACTCATCCACAGCTCTCACTCGCCAAACCAAGATGGAATGACAGTGTCATTCAACTAGGCAACAAACTTACTAACTAAAAGGTCACCAGAGCAAGAGGTTCTCAACATTTTCAGGAACAATCTTGACATAATTTCTACTTATCTGAGAAACTGAACTTAAAGCTGTCAGAAAATTAAACACTGCAAGGCCTGGCACTGTCAAGCAGTGATGTTAAAAATGACCAGTTTAAATGCACAGTTTATAATTTCTGCCACTAGGGGTCTTGCATATAACAACACAAGAAAATACAAAAACAAAAGCCAACACACTAGCTGGGTTGTTATGGTTGCACATTTGCTCTGTGCACTACCATGGTTGTGGAGTTAACTGGAAGTCACGCAGCTAGTGCTTTGTAATACACAGAAGAGTCATAGGAGAGTATGACATGTTGTTACCATTTGTGGTTCTCAGTTTTACATTTTTACACCTTTTAATACAGACATGTGACAATATGAATGCGGTGTTTCAGTTTCAATATTAAAATAGTTGTTTCTGTGTTCCTTATTCAAACTGTTGGCAAGAAGTAATCACAAGTGTTGCTGAAAACCAGAATAAACTCTGGATGGACAGACTTTAACCATGCAGTAACCTGATTCGTTCAGCCTGTCATTGCTACCTCACTATCTTAACAAACAGCCATGCATTTTTCCAGCACAGTCATACATCCAGCAGTCTGAATATTTCTGTCCCTATTGTTCTGCACAGTATGACTTCTTTTTTTAATCATTTATTGCAGATTATTTCACGGACCCCCAAGCTATGGGCTGGTTTGAGAACCAGTGGCTTAAGCAAATTACTTGTACTTATGTTGTCACAATTTGTTAAAAAGGATGATGCTGAATAGCAAAATAAAGGCCTTTACGGTGTATAAATATTGTGAGGATGAAGCTGGAGTGTATAACTTTTAAATATAGTTTTGGTCACTGTTTTAAAGCCTGTAGCACCAAGCCAGTGTTTTATTGTAGTGTCAAATCTCCAGCTGGATCACTGTTGCCTATTATTTATTTATTTCATAATTACCTTTTTTTTGTGATTTTGTATTTCTCTGTCTTTCATATTACTGAATCTGATGTTTTGCGCAAGAATTCCTAAATGCCTGGACTGTTTGTTCATGCACAAATGGCAAACATCTTGACTCTTGAAAGATGCCAGGAAGGAAGCAAATACTCCATTAAAAGCCACTGACCTAAATGTCTTTCATGCAGAGGGCATCATCTAAAACATGCAGGGCAGGATTGAGAAACACTGTTTTGCAGTACAAGGCTCATCACTGGCTGCTGAAGACGCCAGCTACTGTGAAACAGAAATTATGTATGTTTTTACTAGTATACAGAGTGGGGAGGAAAGATCCAATCACAGGTGGTTACATGGAATGAATCCAGGAAACATTTTAGTGCCAGGTGTGATGGACGGACAGAAAGAAGGAAGGAAGGAAGCATATATTTAGTGTTTAGTGTAAAGTAACTCTATTATAAAAGCGCATTGCATACACAGACATCAGACACTGAGTGACATAATAACTTTGCACAATCAAGTGAAAATGGGGAAATTTGTGTGAGTGGTAAACTTCAGAATGACACAAAAAGCTAACAAACCTTTGAACTGAGTTTGCATTTTCCCGCAAAAACTGCATCCCAGTGACAAAGAAATGTACATAATGAGAGACCAATAAAAATGGATGGTGTGTATTTCCTAACTTAATTAGTCTATAATTGTGACTGATGCATGCTAGTGTCAAACGTCTATTCCAGCTTTAAAATAGAAATCTAACTACTGTAAAGGGCATCCCTGTGTCAAAACCAACAACTAAAATCATCCCTAATGACTAATTTCTGACTCTAATATTAATGTGACTATGCCTGGAAAAATTCTACAGCAGAACTGTTCTGCTACTCTTCTGCCCTCAAATTACTCTGCAAAAACAAACAAAAAAGAAGCTGAAATATTCATATAACAAAGGCCTGGGTGTCATGGAAAGAAGTTGAGCTTTGCCTTAGGAACAACTCAAGCTCAACAGTGCAGCAGACAGATGCAGCAGACAGATACAGGGCAGGAGACCCCGTCTCCAGCTGAAACCCCTATTCAGCTCTGAATGAACTGAGTGTGAGACAAAGGATTTTACTGGCATTAAAGTCAATACATATTAACACCACAATTAGGGTATGACTCAAAAGATATCCCAGGCAATTATTTATTAATCCTCATACAGCTTATCCCATGAGGGTCCAGGCAGGTACTGAATATTACAAATCAACCAAGAAGGAAACTCAGACTAGTTTCTGGGTACAATATTATAGGACCACTCATTATACTATCATTAATATTACAGACATGATAGTGCTGTAAAGTGAGAGTAAAAAGTTGGAATTTGTTTGCCTCTTATACATGTGTTATTGTGATTATTGTATTTAGCACAGATGAGACATTACTGTACTCAATATCGGTATTGGTAAAGGTAAAATAAATAAATATGTAAACACCACAAAAAAACAAAAAAAAAACAAACAAAAACATTTTGAATCCAAAATGGTGTGAATACCTTAAATATCACATAAAGGCTTCTCTAAGCACAAGACTTTTCAGATATTTCTGAAAAGGGAGTGAAAATGAATGAAACCCCTCTGGCCAGTACTGAGCTTTCTCTTTGACATATATTGATTGTCGGGCTACACAGAACCCTGGCAGAGAGCTACAGACCTGGCATGGTATATGTGTGCGTGTGTGTGTGAGAAAAGAGAACCTTTACCATGTCTCCATTTTTAATGGATAAAATTAAAGGTTTCTCTTGTTGAGCGATTGATGAATTGTGTGCTTAAAAAGCTGAAGCCTGACACCACTTAACACACAACTACACGTCACTGTTGTCACAACCAAACAGGTGTTAGCTGACGGTGTTAAGAAGCCAAACAGCATTATCAGCAGTGAAAGTGCTTATTGACACACAGCAGCTGTGTCGGCAGAAGCTGGCAGTAGCTCTGATGCTAATTAAAAAGTAATGACCTGTTTACATTGTCTATACACCGGCCATGAAATCTGCATTACATTATTTTCAAAGTTGAGACGCAGACACGTGGAGCTCCTGCACTGATTGCAATAAATGTAAGCTGACTTCAATAGCAACTTCAAACAGGACTTGAGAATTTATTGTTGCCACATCAAAATCCCAGTTTGATTAAGGGGCAGGGGGGCTGGGGTGTCACACCCTGGACAGGTCACCAGTCCATCACAGGGCCAAGAAACACACCTTCTCATACCTACAGTCAATTTAGAGTGTCCAATTTGCCTAATCCCCACATCTACATGTTTCAGGACTGTGGGGGGAACATAGGGTTTGGATTGAACCATCAATAATAAACTTTTAAATGCTCCTCTGTGCTCAGTAAAATGCCAGTTGAGCTTTTGACTGCAACATCATTATTATCATCATCATCATCACCATCATCGGGCCACAAGCAAACAGTTCCATCCTGAAATGCACGCAAGCGAGTTTCTTCTAAGAAATTTCTCACAAACACGATTTATAGGTGATCTAAATATGTGGATGATGTTTCGTTCAGCAAGAAAAAAAAAGCATTTTTATAAGCAACTGTCAGCATCAGGTGCCACCAACATATGAGACTTATGAAATTGCACGGTACAGGTGTATTTAGTCGTATCTGCTGTGAGACAATTATTCATCTAACTTCATCTAATTCTGTTTATTTATGCCACTGTAATAATACTGATTATTTAACGTCCAGGTTTCTGTTTGCGGCACTTAAAGTGATACTACAAGTGTGGTTGTATATGGAAGTGACACACAGTCTGAGCTGACTAATCTGTGCACACCAAAAAAAACAAGCCTGAGAAATAAAGGCTTGCTCTCAAAAGTACATAAGAAATAACCGATTTAAGCCTCTTTTCAAAAGGCTCACTTAATAAATTCAACACCTGCCTAAGTGTATAATCTTTTTTACAAAAATATGTTTGCTGATTTATCTCAACATTAGACTGCTTCTTCTATCAGAAACTGAAGTTTGGAAACAGCTCACTCTCCTGCACTGAAATCCATAGAGAATCTCAATGTTTTTAAGCTCACAGGGTACAATGGATCTGCTGGTCTGCTGCTGCCTTGTTTAGTAACTTTGTGTCACTTGGGTAAATCTAAACAAAGGATTTCAATCAACAAAGTTGCTAATAACACATTTGAACTTTATTTTGGCGGGCAGCAGTAGATCAAGAACTGTGTGCAGTGATGTAAAATTGCTGATTTTCCCCATGGACTTTGGTGTGGGGAGTAAGTGGTTTATAAAGCAACAGAAAGTTCAGTTTCCAGTCCACAAAGGCTGTCTAGTTGTGAGATAAAGAAGAATTAGAACGCACACATATTTATTCAGCATGTTCTCAAGGTTAAGAACAAACTTTAACATCTTACTATATTTTGTACACTGCAGCTCATTATATTTTTATTGTATGGCCCATGTAACAGGACCGCCATCTCAGTGTCTGTTAAAATGAACGTCTGCAAATAATAGATTTGCTCGAATTAGCTGCCACAGGTGGAGACCCAAGTCAAAGTGAAACACTTGCAGTGCATAATTTACAACAAGCTCACATCAGGAGCACCACGCTTAGTTATAAGTTAATGGGGCACTGTTTATAGATCATTTAAAACTGATTTAAATAAACATTTACAGCAAAGGTAACAGCATATATTGTATTAGTCCAGTATGTAAAACATGTTCTCTGCTTGGCTAAACAAATACTATTTTGCATGTACCGTGTCTTTCTTACTTCTCCCAGCCCTGAGGACTCCATAAACATTTCTGGACAGTTAAACTGTGCCAGCAAATATCTTTTAAAGGCAAAGTAAATCTATATAAGAACATAATGAAGATAATGTTAAGTTGCAACTTTTGGCAAGTTGACAGAACCACACACACAATAAAATAATCACATATGCAGCTAGTCTAAAACGATATGGGCAGAGTGATTCTGTGACAAAAAGAACTAGCAGCATTTATGTCTCATGTCTTTCGTCAGAGCTGCACATTTCTTTATTTAAACTAAACTGGTTACCAAATTCTCCTCACATCAAGAGGAGCCAGATGATGTGGATCGGGCATCTGGTTAGGATTCCTCCTGGACGCCTCCCTGGTGAGGTGTTCCAGGCACGTCCCAATGGGAGGAGGCCCTGGGGATGATCCAGGACTCGCTGGACAGACCATGTCTCCCGGGTGGCCTCGGGACCCCCCCAGAAGTGCTAGACGAAGTGGCCGGCGAGAGGGAAATCTGGGGTTCTCTGCTTAAGCGACCCGACCTCGGATAAGTGGCAGAAGATGGATGGATGGATGGTTACCAAATTTTTTCAAGATAAAACCAGAGCATATCTGGTAATGTTATTTGCTGATCCAAGTCATAAATTTTTATCCATGTGATATAAATCTGTGTATCTACTACTATTATCTTACACTCCTCACCACACACATAGTGCTCTAATTTCATAGACCAGGCCAACTCATTTGATTGGTGAAGACTGTGTTAGACCCAGTCACGCCTTCTCTCCCTCTCTTTGCTACTTGCTGGTAGGAGAAACGGAGGCAGGACAGAGGAGTACTTGTGCCTGGCTGCGCCCGGCTGCGCACCCCGCACTGCGCAAGAAACTTGCAAAATTCACCTGGACACACCCCCTTGGTCTGGTCTACAAAATTAGAGCCTGACCAGGTTGGAGCTTGCGAAAGCGCACCTTCAGCGCTGCCTTTTGGCACGAAATTGCTGCCAATCTGTCGAGACCTCCCCTCCCCTTTTGTGTAGCCACACCCATCTCTGCTTGCCTTGGTCTACCAAATTGCCAAATTTGCTGCACACAGTGTTGCGCCAGACAAAATTACCACTGCTCGGGCTGCGCCACCTTGCACTGCGCCACAAAATTAGAGCCCATAGAGCTGAAACTCTGTGTCAGAATTCACACTCCCTGCACTACTCCTCACTCTCCCTACTTCAGCTCTCAGTCCACCTCACATTTGGAATTTTCAAAATTAGGCATTGAATGGAGCCTCAGAAGAAAGGGGTTTAGCTGTCTTTTAACTGGGTTAAAAAAAAATTGCCAAAATAATTTGTGTTAACATGCTATCAAAAGCAACAAGTGCTTTTGGTGCTTAAACCTAACCACAGATTATTCATAACCAGGAAATGTTATCATCAGCCTCATTTCCTACTTTCTCCCAAAAGCAGTTAAAAAACATTTGCAGACATGTGGAGGACGTCCTTTTGTGGCCTAAACTTAACCAAAGTTGGGAAATGCAGGTGTCTGGTTTGACTGTCATCCATACATTCATATATCACCCCAACTACCTCTGACTTAGCTGCCATTAATATACAGTGCTTAGATCTTGTATGAACACTATAATGAATAATTAATACGTTGCCTATAAACATATTGGGGGCCACTGATTAATGTGGTTGGTAACATTCACATTAGATTTAATACTAGAAATGTTACCCTGAATTTGCTATCAGCAACCAAAATTCATTTTAATTTGTAAGCACAACAACATCTCAATATGAACATTAGGGTTTCTTTGCGTTCCCTTTAGTGAAAAATATAGCTAATCTTCATTTATAAAAAAAAATATTTTGCCCTGTCAGCTGTTGTGCAAAATGCAGCTCCTATCAGATCAGCTGGTGCAATCAGATGTTTCTTTCTCTTTCATGTTGTCTCCCTCCTCTGCCATGATACTGTGCACAGAAGACCATGCTCACAGTAGCAGGAGAAACAGCATATTTTGAAATTTTAATCAGTTTTGGGTCATGTTTTGTCACATTGGCTAATACATTAATGGAGTGTATACTCTGCAGATGTCTGTCATCAGGGAAACTTGAAAGCCTGTCTGGTCATGGATATGCTTTGTTCGTTCTTCGTCAGACCTGATCTTGGCTCTACTTCACAGTGCAGCAGTTCAGGATTCTGTGTCACATGAAGCTGGAGCAGCTGTAGTGCTCTCTCAGAATTTACATTACTTTCTTCATTTATATGCGGTAAGTAGTGAAAATATTGAAAATTCGTGCAGACTGATTGAACATGAATGCGTAAACTGCCATACAGATTACAAAGTTTTGGAGACCCTACTGCAGTGATTACATTTCTTACTAAACATTTGTTGGAATTTAGTTGTACACCAACATCATTTCTAGAAGACAGGGTTGCTCTTGGGAGAATTAGATCATAAGGCCACCTAATAGACTACATTTGTTTACAGTTAACAGAGGCTTTTGCCTGTTGATTATCAACGACAGTGTGTAAGCCATTAGCGAGACGCCAGAGGTTGTTGGCCCAACTGAAATTTTTCATCATCAAGTTGATAAAAAATTGAGGGTGAGGTTATGACTTTAAATTAAACGTTGGTCAATTAACAAGTTCTTGCAAGTATTGCAATTACTGTGTGTTAATTAGCATTGCCAAGATATAGTAGGTCTCAAACACACACAAACACAGTTATGAAGCAGCCACACCCTTTGTTTTGTGTTTACACTGTGCACTGTTTTCCATTAGGCTTGATTGGAAGTGTTGATTGATTCTGTCCATGTGTTCTCAGATCAGAGCAGCCAAAGCAGCCACTCTGCTTTATTATGACAAGGTGGAAAAGTGGGGACTGAAAAAAGTGCTGATCCTGCAGATGACAGAGTGGGAAAGACTGTAGATAAGTTGAACACTTTATTGCATATATCGTCAAACCTTTCTGTCTGTTCCCATCCGCATGCACAGGGAGATCACAATCTGCACTTGCCCGCTCTCTGTGTGATTATTCACTGTAGTGCAATCCCTTTATCTTTTAGACTATTTATTTGTGTTTTTAAACTTGACATTAGAATAAAACACAACCATGGGGAAATATCCAGTTACTTTCACAATGTGCCATTTAGTATTTGGCATGTAGTGTACCAAAGTATTTAAGAGCTTTGTCTACTGTTTTATCCTCCACATGACGGTCACAGGGGCCATCAGTCCATCGCAGGGCCAACACGCAAGTTAGAGTGTCCAATTAAACTATGCATGTTTTCGGACTGTGGGAGGAAGCCGGAGTACCGAGACAATCCACATACACACATGGAGAACATGCAAACTACATACAGAAAGGCCCCCAGTCAAGCTGGGATTCAAACTGGTGACCTTCTTGCTGCGAGGCAACAGTGCCAGCTGCCATGTGGCCTGTATAGCACCTTTACATTAATACAGATCTAGCACTACTCAACTTGACTTGGTTTTTATTTGCTTTTTCACTAGAGATAGTACCTGATGCCTGGGGCCTTTTTTTTTTTTTTGAAACTTTATCTGGTGAGGTACCAAGCGAGCTGAGCTAATACTAGAATGTGAACAGACTGTTTTCCCTGCCTCATAGCAGGAAATCAGCATATCAGCAGGGGCTGATGGGCCTGATGATCAGTACAAATGGCTCATTGATTAGTTGGCCACAGGCGGAGAGTTTTGGCTGGCAAACTACTTGGCCATTTGTCTTTTTGGAACTGAGACCCCAGATTGGGGTTTGCCAGTCTGCCCTCCTGCAGCAGGCAGTCTGCAGTTTTAACCATGTGTGGTGTTTCTGCAGCTGCCACACCATGTATTTGAGGTGCATGCAGCATCAGAATGACATGCACTGAAATAGATGCTAACAAGTTTGTGCATCTGCCCCTGAGAATTTACATCAAGCATCTGCCAACTGAAATGTTGACGGAGCTATTCATAAAAGCTGTATAGAATAAAATGCAAAATAGGTACTAAGCTATGGCCTGCACCTGTTGTTTAGAAATGTCTAATGGTCTTGTTTGATGATGAAATTGTTAATAAGTTCACAAAATGGGTCAAACTGTGCATCAAGACAAAGTGCAAAAGAGATGTAATTGGTTTTGAATCTGTTTCAGAGCAACTGTTTGGAAATAACAAGTAAATACTGTATAACACAATGTTATGACTGTAACATCTGTTTGCTGAAGGAAAGGAACTGGGTACAACACCCCTGTTAATTCCTGACAAGCAAATGACCTGTGGCGAAAGCCCCCTGCACATATAAGTGTCTGTCATCACAGTTAGTCCTCAGATAAGTAGCCACTCTTCACCGAACCCAACTGTGCAGCAGGACAACCAGGAGTTGGTTCGTCTCCTTCAGGGAACTAAAGCTATAGTCATAACATTTCATTCCCATTCAGTCAATTCAGGTGGGACAACATATCTAGTATGGGACATGTGTTCTTAGAACCCAACGCAGCAAAGGAACCAGAGACAGCCCTAGCACTCTAATGAATCATAGTCCCAGCTGGAAGGACAGAATGTTCCACCAAAGAACATGGCTGGTGCCTATTGAGCGACAACAAAAAAGGGCAGGAGTCTCTCTCTCTTGGGTGTGACCCACATGCAGGACAACTCAGAAGTAAGTGCAGGTTAAAATCTGTTTAATGTGTTAAGCAAAGTCAGACTCAAAAATCAAACCAAAACAAAGCAAAAGGAAAGCAAAGACCACAGGGGTTAAGTAAAAAACCTACAGAGATCAAAACCATGGGAAAACAGGACATCAGGAGTAAACCAGAATCACAACTGCAAAATGGGCGAAAGCAACACAGACAGAGAACAAAAGGTAAACAGTGAGTATATGCACAAGGAAGGAACAACTAGACACAGGTAAAACTAATTAGAACATGGCAGATAATTTAAAGAAGCAGACAAAGGCCAGGGAGTGATGAAGTGACATGAAAAGACAAGACAATAAAACAAGACAAGAGGTGAGTGTCAAATCAGCAGTTGTCAAAATAAATAGGAAATTCACATAATAACCAACAATAAAAACCCTAGTAAACAAAAAGACATTTAACTCTAACCAAATAAGGAAAATCAAAGTTCAAATATATCAAAACACTGCAAATAAAACAAAGGTCTGGGTTAGGATTTGTGTTGAGTTTAGATACTGGGTTTCTTTCTTTGTTCATAATTCACCTGGATAGACATCAGCTGATTGCCCAAACAATGACTCCCTGATGTCCCTATCTGGGATGTCAGAAAGAGTCAGCCACAGATGTCTCTGCACCACCATCACCATGATATCCTTCTGCCAAGGGAGAGTGCTGCACAGTGAGATACATGAAGAATATATTGGCAGCTCTAACCTATACAGTATGGGACATGCTCAGTGTTGCTGAGTCATCAGTGTTGGGCAAATGGAAGACTTCGCCTGTTTACGTTCATACAGGGTAAAAACTCATAATTAGCAGGCAGTCACTCTCCCCAAAGGTGGCTAACACCAACAGGGACTGTTAAACTAACTTCTAGCTGGCAGTAGCTGGTGTCTAGTGGTGTTCTTAGTCGGGTGATGACAATAAGAACTTTGGAAGAAAAAAATGAATTGAATCCATTTTGGAATAAGGCTGTAACATAACACAATGTGGAAAAAGTGAAGCGCTGTGAATACTTTCCGGATGCACTGTATTGGCAGCTCTAACCTATACAGTATGGGACATGCTCAGTGTTGCTGAGTCATCAGTGTTGGGCAAATGGAAGACTTCGCCTGTTTACGTTCATACAGGGTAAAAACTCATAATTAGCAGGCAGTCACTCTCCCCAAAGGTGGCTAACACCAACAGGGACTGTTAAACTAACTTCTAGCTGGCAGTAGCTGGTGTCTAGTGGTGTTCTTAGTCGGGTGATGACAATAAGAACTTTGGAATGACTGTGTTCAAAGGTGCTTATGTGTTTGGTCACCACAGGTCATTTGCCTGTAAGGCGTTAAGTGAGGTGTCCTCAGTCAGGCCATGTGTCATATCCCATACAATATGGGTTATACCCATTAAATCGAGTGTAAGTACACATGTACATTGTGTAATTTACTTTCTGTTTATCAAAGTGTAGGTACTGTCTGTGTACGATATGCAATGAGAGCACGTGGAAGATAATCTCACAGAATATGACTGACAATTCAATTTATATGTATAGCACCAAATCCTGACCTACATTATCTCAAACCCAACAGTTCACACAATGAGCAAACAATAGGCATCAGTGGAGAGAAAAAAAAACTCCCTTTTAACAGGACGAAATCTCTGACAGAACCAGACTCAAAGGTGTGCGGTCATCTGCCTCGACCGGTTGGGGTGAGAGGAAAATGGGGGACAGAGGAGAGGTGGGGGACAGAAAGGGGGGAGAGAAAGAAAAAGAGGGAGGTGAGGGAGAGACAGAAGAGAGAGACCAGGAGCAAATATACAACAGTTGTATCAAGTACAACTGTTGTACTACGGTGTCATTTATACAAGCAGTAGGAGAGATTATTGATAAAATACTGATATATCACCTTTAATCATAGCATAATAACAATGACAATAACACTACTTATGATAATAATAATAGCATCAAAACTGGATCTGGATCCTGCAGCCTTCAAGGTCAGGACACACAGAGAGAGGACAGGATGAAAAGGCACAGACTTGGGGGAGAGAGAGAGAGAGAGAGAGAGAGAGAGAGAGAGAGAGAGAGAGAGAACAAGGTTAATGACATGTAATAAAGTCATATTCATACCCTGAGTGTGAATGCACCACCGGAAATCCCCCAGCAGTCTAGATCTATAGCAGCATAACTAAGAGATGGTTCAGGTTTCCCTGAGCCAGCTTTATCAAAAAGAACACTTGGAGCAGGTTCCACAGGAGAGGAGCCTGGTAACTGAAGGCTCTGCCTCCTGTTCTACACTTATGGACTCTTGGAACCTACATTTTGGCATCAAAGTGATCTGTTGGAATGATATGGTGAACTAGATTTTTAAGATATGATGGGGCCTGATCAAGTGTTTTGTAAGTGAGGAGGAGTATTTTAAATTAAATTCTAAACTGTACAGGGAGCCAGTGTAGAGAAGCTAATACTGGAGTGATGTGGTCTCTCTTACTAGTTAAAGTCTGTAGTAATAATAAGTAATAACCGTAGTGTTTTAACAGACTTATTGGTACATCTAGTACTGAGTTACAATAATATAATCTTGATGTAACAAAAGCATGAACTAGTTTTTCAGCATCCTTTAAGGACAAAATGTTTCTTTTCTGGAAATGAGTTTTATATGTGAATCAAATGATATATCCTATTCAAAAATAACTATAAGGTTCCTTACAGTAGAACTGGACGCCATGGTGATGTCATCTAAGTTGACAATATGATCTGAAAGTTTGTCTCTAAGGTGTTTAGGGCTGAGTATAATAACCTCAGTTTTGTCTGAGTTTAAAAGTAGTAAGTTGCAGGTCATCCAGGACTTAATGTCCTGGAGTTGAACAACCTGATTTATTTAATCTGGTCTCATTGACTAATAATGTTCACTAAAGGAAGCATATATAAGGTTAAAAGTATAGGCCCAAGCACTGAGCCCTGTGTTTTGCAATGAGTCATTTTCATTAACATGAATAATCTGGAATCTGTCAAGTGGTTATTATTCAGCAGAGGGCAGTACCTGAGATCCCCAAAGTCTGCTCCAGTCTCTGCAGTAGAATTTTATGATCAATGGTGTCAAATGCAGCACTAAGATCTAACATGACAAGTATAGAGACCAGACCATTATCTGAGGCCAAGAAGAGGTCGTTGGTAACTTTAACTAGGGCTGTTTCTGTGCTATGGTGTAATCTAAATCCTGACTGGAAATCTTCAAACAGCCTGTTACTATGCAGATATTCACATGACTGATTCGCAAATGCCTTTTCTAGTATTTTAGAAATGAAAGGAAGGTTTGATATTGCGTGATAATTTACTGAAACATCTGGGTCGAGGGTAGCTTTTTTAAGAAGGAGTTTAATAACTGCAACTTTAAAAGCTTGGGGTACACATCCAGTTAATAAGGAAAGATTAATTTGATTTAATATGGAGCGATTAATTAATGGAAGAACATTTTTAAACAGTTTGGTGGGGATGGGATCTAACAGAGGTTGACGGATGATGATACTTGTCAGTGCTCAGTGTTAGAGGAATGGTGTGCGAGTATGGGAATTAAACCATGGTGTTACTCTCCTCTGGTTCACCACTTTCAGGAGCAACACTATCTAATGTAGCACAGAGTGAAGCTGCTGCATTATCAACAAGATTATCAATGAAAGTGGGTTTAAAATCATGACAGTTGACTTCAGATGGACTTAGAGATGGCATTAAGTTAAATAACAGCTGCACTGTCTCTTTGAAAGTATTAATATTATTAGACAGGCACCGACTGCAGTGGTACTTTTTCTTAATGTCACTGTACTTAATTATTGTATAATTAAATCTGAGTAAATAATAGTCAGTTAAGAGGGGGGTTCACTCACTCATTCATTTTCTACCGCTTTATCCACTGAGGGTCGCGGGGGTGCTGGTGCCTAACTCCAGCTGACACTGGGGGCGAAAGGCAGGGTAAGAGAGGGTTTTAGTGAGAAATATAGTAAATATAAGTTTTCTATATCTATGCCATAAGTGAGTACAAGATTGAGAGTGTGACCAAGGCAGTGGGTGTATTTATTCACATGTTGAGTGAAACCAATTGATTCTAACAGTGAATTAAATGCAAAACTAAGTCTGTCACTTTTTGACATCTATATGGATGTTGAAATCCCCCACAGTTATGATTTTATCAGTTCTTGGTACTAACTCAGATAAGAATTCAGAGAACTCTAACAGAAACTCTGAATAAGGTGCAGGTCTGTCATGTTCTGTCTACTGGCTGATGGAGTTTTTTTTTTTTGTTTGTTTGTTTGTTTCCTGTTTTATTTTTGTTAACTTCCTGTTTCTCCCTAGTTTGTTTTGGTTACATTTTCTTTTGTAGGAGGCTGGCTGCACAGCTGGGTGGAGAGCCTAATCTCATCAGGCGCAGACTACTTAAGCTTGGGTTTCCGGGTCCTCTGCGTCAGCGTGTATCGTCACAAATGTTTGGTAACCCCACGTTATTCAGCTCTGTGTTCTGTGCTACAGTTTTATGTCCTTGTCGTACTGATGTTTTTTCCATCTATTGATCGTTTGTTTTTTCCTTTTTTTTTAGTTTTCCTGATCCTGAGCTCCATCTTGCCAGCCGGCCAGCCTCAGCGCCTTTTGTTTAGCTTTAACTCATGGACTGGTATCTTTTGTTTAATTTTTTGTAATAAATAACTTTTCCTCAGTTCTCTGCCTCTTTATTTTATTTACGATTCACTACATGAATCATAACAAGGTGGATGATAAACAGTAACTATCAGAAATGGTTTCTGTGATTTTAAACTAGGATGAGCTAGACTAAGATAAAATAAATATTCAGATTTAGGTTTAGTGTTGATTAATAGACTAGTATTAAAAATGGCTGTGACTCCTCTTCCTCAGCCTGAGCTTCTGGGAATATGGGTGTTGTCGACTCATTTAAACTATCATATTATTGGAAGGAATCTATTTTATATTTTCTAAATGTAGCCTGCTAGGTTTTGCAGACATGGTAACTCCAACTTTAAACGCAAGACAAGTCCCTATCTTTTTCTGACTCATTGTCTGACCAACATCAGACAATGAGTCACAAACAATGCTGTCACTGGTGTGTGACATGCATCCATGCTACAGTCAAAGAACCACATTATTTTATTTGAAAATGGAATTTTCAAACAAAAGGTGAATAAAAGGTCTTTTAGCTCCCAATCAAAAACAAATTGCATCCATACGTCCACATCTTAAAGCCTGAATACCATGTGTATGTTAACAGGAAGCACGTTTTCTTTTTTTGAAGTTGTTTTTGTTTCAGAAAAAAAATACAAATGAAAAGTACGAGCAAGGAGAACAATTAGTGTTGGATAAGAAATATCAGGAATTAAATGTGTTTAACTATGTCTATGTCCATCCAGACTATACAGTAACGCTGCCAGTTTTTTATAACAAAAATGCTGGGGTGGTATGGACAGTATCTGGAGCAGAGTTAATGTGTTT
The DNA here is from genome assembly GCA_016785285.1 of Brachirus orientalis. Taxonomy (NCBI): domain Eukaryota; kingdom Metazoa; phylum Chordata; class Actinopteri; order Pleuronectiformes; family Soleidae; genus Brachirus; species Brachirus orientalis. The sequence goes on from JAFBJR010000247.1 coordinate 681,652, forward strand.
TTAAATGAAAACAAGTAGCATAGTTGTAGCTATTGTCAGGTAAAAATGACTTTGGAAGGAGTTGTAATTAAATGTGCAGATGGTTAACATGTTTACTGCCAGTTCAGTGTAACATTCTCCAACATCTTCAGCCAGCGAAGAGTACAGAGCTGTGAAGATATGTGGGCAGATGTTCAGCTCTGCTTACCTAAATGGAACCATACAAAACATCTGTTCTTCCTCCACAGCAGCAGCGTAACACATTGTGAGACTACAAATCAAGATCTTGCAATTACAGAAAAGGTGATTAACTGTGAAGGGACACTGTAGACCATTGACAAGACAGGAAACAAAGAATACGTAGAATCTGTTTTTCAGTCTCACCCCTGTTGCCTTCACCGACACTGTTTCTCTTGTGTCACTTCCTTTTGCTTTCCCTTGGTCTCTCTGCTAGAAGTGAGAGAAATCTAATTTGCCTTGAGACACAGAACTCTGTAGAGTTTTTTTGCAGGCACGGTGAAGCAAACAAGGTTCTACAACAACAGGAAGCAAGGGGGAGTCGATTCACTAAACTTGAAGATGAGGTGAAATCCTGCTGTCTTAAGATTTCAAAGCAGATTCCCAGGGACAACAGAGTGGTGCCTGACTGAATTTAGTCAACTCAATTAAAGTATAGGATATTGCTCACCATCTTAAAGAAATCACTTGCTCTTTGTGCGACTAGATATGTTTCAAGTGCAGCACATTTCTGCCAGTTTCTTATTTCAGCTCTCCCAGGGCCAATCAGCAGCAAATATGTTCTTATCACCTCCAATTCAATTTACTCAGTGGTCAACTTCTTCACCACTGAGTATTTTGCACAGCTCCAAAATCCCAGCAGATCTTTGGGCTCTGATGAGATTCTCAAAGGTATGGTCCAAACTTCATCAAGTGTGTCCTTGAGAAAATAAGCTTTTGTAGGAAAACCCACAAAAAAAAAAAAAACACAAAATCAAATTCCAAATGTCTGTGGGTTTGAGAAGCAAAGTGTGCACATACAAGATACAAACACACACACAATACCTTTCATGTCTGCAGAGAAATTATGCAAGTAAATACACCATGATGAGAGGAACAAAGGACACATCCTGCTTTTCACCACCCAAACTTCAGTGGTGGTAATTTAGATATAGAGTAAGGGGAACTGGTACTTCATTATTTCTTATTGGAAATAGTCATTTTCATGTTTCTCGCTTTAAAGCAGGTTTCAAACCATAGCTGTGACAGAATCTTTTCAGACTTATATTAATATCTGCCCACACTGATCCAGTCACAAGTGGACAGCGTCAAACACTGTGTGTAAATGCATCCACATGGTAGTAAGGACATTTTGAAATCCAACTCCCAGACCAATAGACCAGAGTACTGCATGAGCCAGTGAAAATGATGCAGGGTTCACAGCACGTTGAGCTAACAGGAGCAGCTAACAAGATGCATTCAAAGACCCTGGACAATTTCATCACTTCTGCAGGATCTACACCGTGTTGAGCTTAGAGGAGCAGTTTCAAGATGCATTCATGAAATCTCTTGAATTTCATCACTTCTGCAAAAGCACATGACAGCACTAAGATCAGGTGTGAATGCACTCAATGTGTCCTAGAATATGTCTTGAAATCAGATCACAAATGTCCCACTCAGACCTAGTAACAACAAATTGCTCAAAAACTGTACTGAATTCACAGATTCATAGGTGGTTTGGAATCACACATGGCCACAATCTTTAGAGGTGTGAATTCTATTTTTTTACTCAGGATGCCCCAAAAAGCTAATTTAGCTTTTGTGAGCGACGAATGAGAATAACTGTACTGACAGTAGCACAAGCATGCCACGGGGGTTATGCTTACTTGAAACAGCAAGCTTTTCAATCTCATTATCGGCTCGCATATGAGTTTGAAGCAGTACTGAATAATCACCCCTAAATGGCCAGTGACAGGTAGTTGCTATGGCAGTTGTATAATATATTGAAAGAAATACTCAAAGACACAACCCACTGAGACCTACGACCCTGCCCATTGTGTTGTGGGTCCCAACATTTTTTAGAAAGCTGTAAATTTGAACTGAGTAGTGTTGTGGAAATTTCGTGTGTTCCCGGGTAAGAGAGAAATAAAGAGTTTTGAGAGTCTTAGGGAGATATATTAAAAACATAGTTGATGTTATGAACTTGTATTAGATATAGGGATTTTCCATTACAGTAGGCAATTACATTGAGCCAAAAACGTTCACGAAAATTTATTACAAAAACTAAACAAAGAGGAACCAGTCTGTGAAAAAATCTAAACAAAAGTGCTGAGGCTGGCCGGCTGGCAAGGCAGAGTTCAGGATCAGGGAAACTAGAAAAAAGAGGAAAAAAACAAATGATCAGTGGAAGATAAAAAAAAAATCAAACAGCAAAGAGACTAACACTAGAACTTAGCACACGGAGCAGAGTGACGAGGAGTTACCAAACATTTGTGACGATACGCACTGACACAGAGGAACCGGAAACCCAGGCTTATGTAGTCTGCTCTCAGATAAGAAGATGAGGAACAGCTGTGAAGATTAGGCTCCCTGCCCAGCCGTGCAGTCAGCCTCCTACAAAAGAAAAGGTAACTAAAACAAACTAAGGAAGAGCAGGACGTTAATACAAAATAAAACAGGAAACCAATAGAACCAAATACTCCACCACCTAGGAGACCGGACATGACACCTGCCATCTTATTTATTGCACTAGTCGCGTTCACGTTATTTTAGGAAAATCCTTGTGTATTACTGTCTTGTTTTTGTCTTTGTATGTTAAAGAAGATTTTCTGTCATGACAGACAAAGTTTTTCTGAATCTTCTCCAATACAGCATGACGTATGCTATACTGAAGAGGACCATAATACTGGACCGTAATTTGCAGCATATAGAGCTCTGGATGTCACGTGACTTGGTTTCTATGAACTGGCAACATGGCAACCTAAGATGTAGCAAAAATTAACTGGACCGGTGTTTGATTCAACCTCTCACGGTTGACTGCACACTTTAAAACCATGGAGATTGACTGGCAAAACCTGACTGACTGATTATATCTGATCTTAATAATGTCCTCGGTGTGCTTTTTACAAGTTTGGAAACAGTTGGAGACATTATTCCAGACCTGCAGTATGCTCACATCTTCAACTCCCTGATTATCTTCCCTTCATCTTCTCTTCATCAGCAAAAGGACACTGTCTTTGTGACAAACATTCAACTCTGAAGTCGACCGGCTCAAGGTAATGTTTAGCCGGTTGTTGCCACTGGAAGGGTGTCACCCAGTATAATGTTAGCACTAGTAATGGTTAGTATAATGTAAACAATTAAATAATTACTGTCTTAACACTGCTGTGCAGACTAGCTCTTGGTAAATCTAGTCGAGTCCATGATTTACCAAGAGATAACCATGAAATTCGTTCCTTGTGGCTCCGTCTCGCTGAGAACATGTTTCATAGCGGTGACTCACCTCTCCCGTTAGCCTGTCTTTGTCAGTTTTGGCATCCTGGGACACATCTATCCACCATCTTCACTTTCATGAGGACAATGAAGAGACAAGTTGTCTGACATATTAAATGATTTATGTGCTTGGCCTGTTCAAATCTCAGGACAGCCTGGGGTGCCGCTGAGCAAGGCATCCAATCCCCATTGCTCCCTAAGCATAGAAAAGTGCCCAGTGCTCCTCCTAATTTGGCCACGTAGTTTTAGCATTTGAACACAAATGTGTCCAGGACCCAGTACAGTTTCAAAATGAACCTATAATCTATAATTATACTTCTCAGTGTCACCGTCAAAACAATATGAACACTGAAACATATTTTTTAAGTACTTCAAATGTGTCTCATTTCAGTGCAGAGCCATGTGCCATGCATTGATTCACTCAGCCTCTCCTTCTCCTTTTGTTTCTACAAACACAAACCCAGTGGACTTGTCCATCACGGTCATACCTGCTACAAACAACAATGCATTTGTTCTTATGGAAACAGAATCATACACATGTACATTTGCATATAGATTGGGAAACACATGCGGAGATGCAATCTAATGCCAGGTGTGAACAAATGTACTTAAGGTGTCCACTTGTTATTGGATCCCCTTACATGTACTGCATAACAATGTCTGATACTAACACCACTCCCCCTCTGTGTGGCTCCTTTTGGCATTAAACATCAATATGATCACCACATTCCACCTTTTTTCATTTTTGAAAAATATACAATTAAAGTAATTTTAAATTTCATTTATGAAATATTTTTTTGTATACGACTACATTATGAGTGAGTAATAAGGCTTTGCTTTTTTAGATGCATAATTCTGTCTTAAATAAACATGCAGTGTATCACCCATGCTGATGCCATGGAATATTCTCATACTGGGTGCGAACATCTGAGTAATGGCTTGGGTACAATATGGTATGTATTTTATTTAATTTATTTTTTTTTGCATTTCCATTAGTAATACCACAAAAAAATAACCAGCCCCAACCATTCAATTTTGACACCCTTCCCTTTGTTAAAATAGTACAGTAACAATCATGCCATTTAAAACAGGGCAGCTCTATTGTCTTGTGTACCTCAACAAATACTTTTGTTGATCTTAATATTTTTGTGTGGATAACTAAGGCTTGAACAGAGGTAATGGAAGTAAATACACCCAATGAATTATAGATCATTAAATACATTATGCTCTTAAAATAATATTCTTATATTCTGATTTTGATGCATTGATATGTTGTATTAAAATCATAGCACTATGAATTGTTATGGAGTGTGATGTATCTATGTGATGTATCTATTCCCACCTTTGTTTGCATTATACTATGAATTGTCATACAAAAAATAAATCCATATTATAACCCCTAACACATCAGAATAGAAAGCAAACTAACAGTGTCAGAAGTACTATACCAGTCACCAGTTTACAAATGTTATACCCCTTCACTCTGAAGTCGTCATCTGTATTATCAATAATCATTAAAAAAAAAAAGTGGATTTACAGAAAGCTGTGACAAAGAGACCCACTTTATTGACTCCTAACTGCTGTGGGTCTTTTGATGGGTTTTGCTTCTGGTCTGAAATTATGACAATAGTCACAACACAATGTCAAGCAATCACATCTCATCAGTCGCTGCTGGTGGAGTCATTCGGCTCATGCAGTGCTGTTCAGATTAGGTCGGGCTGTGCTGTGTGTGTGTGTGTGTTTGTTATGTTGTCTTGCATGAGGTGGGGCTCTTGCAGGCCAGTCGACCTGGCTGTGTTTCTATGGCCCTAACTTTAATTCAGAGCCCATTTTCAGTCCATTATGCCGGGCCACTGGGGACACCAGAGCAAATTAGAACCATCTCTCCTTCACTGACTTCATCATTAAAATTAAAATGGCACTCCCTGTACCCCACGTGTCTCTCCCTCTCTCTCACACACATGCACACGCGCACACACACAGGTTTGCACAGCTATCTTTTTTAGGGACATCCTAATCTTAAACTAGCCACAATTCAAATCTCAACTCTAAGCTTCCTCAAAAATTAGGTTTCTGCCTCATTAGGACCAGTTTTTGGTCTCCATGAGGACTACTAGTCCCATTAAGGTTGGTGTTTATCCAGAAAAGATCCTAAAGAGATAAGAAATACAAATACACACACACACACACCATTCCAACTGGTCAAAAAAATCAGTTTAATCCTGGGTTGAATGGGTTTTTAATCAATGGGAATGTATTTTAAATCTGCATTCACTCCCAGGTGACCCAAACCACTCCAAGAGATAAAGGTTTTTAATCGGCTTTGGCTCAGATCGACATCAGGCTGAACACACAAGTTTTTATTTATGCCAATGATCCCCCCCATTTCCGGTACAATGCAACAATGGGCATAGCTGTTAGCATAGCATTTAGCATTAATCTTCATAGCAATCTGTACTTTTAAACTTGGGCCAGTGCTCAATAACATCTTTGTCATCAATTGGATCATCTAAAGCAGAGGTCTCAAACTCAAGGCCCGCAATCACAGGCTTCTAATACAAAACCCATTCCAAACAAGTTTGGACACTGTGTAAAATGTAAATAACAGCAGACTGCAAAGATTTGTAAATCTCATAAACCCTTATTTTATTCCCTATAGAACATAAACAGCATTATCCAATGTTGAAACTGAGACATTTCATGAAATATACTTGAAAAGTCAAGCAGCTCCCCCCATACTGTGATTTTCACCCAAAATTATTAGTCCTAGAATTATTTTATCTACCTTATTTGATTCCTTGACCACAGAAACATGCCCTTTGCATTTGTAATCACGTTAATATTATTAGTTTGATAGTTATTCACGAAAATCAATATTTCTGTAATGGCAGTATTCTGGATCTAGCTCCATAGTTATTAAAGATACCATAAATCTGTGGATGCATTTCCGATTCAGCAGATTCTCAGCTACAGTTTGGTGTTAGTTGCATGTCTGTATCTTTATTTGTTACCCTACAGTGCCCAAAATCCCACAACCCACTATTTTATTCTGTTTTGGATCGTAATATCCAAAATATTCATAGGATCCGGATCAATCGTTTATACATTATAGAACATATATTGTGCTCTTACCTTGTATTTTTTTTGCCAAGTGTCCTGGTCATTAATTGTGGCGTTACATACACAAATGCTAAAACTGGCCCTATCTCGCAATGATGAAGAATTCTTCAAAAAATTTCTGGAACCACCAAAATTTAATCATCTCTTCCTTGTCCCATTACACACCTTTCCTGAAGATTTAATCAAAATTCATCCATAACCTTTTGAGTTATTTTGTGAACAGGCAAACCAACTCTGGCGAATACATAACCTTCTTGGCAGAGGTAATTAGCTCATTTTGAATTTGATGATGGCAACACATCTTAAAAAAGTTGAAAGAGAGACAACAAAAGGCTGGAAAAGTAAATGGCACAAATCAAAAACAACTGGAGGAGCATTTGACAACTAATTTGGTTAGGTGGAAACATGCAGTAACACGTAAAAAAGGAGCATTTCAGAGAGACAGAGCCTCTCAGATGTAAAGATGGGCAGAGGTTCACCAATCTGCAAGGAAATGTGTCTAAAAAAATTGTGGAACAATTTCAGAAAAATGTTCCTCAATGTAAAATTGCTGAAAGGTACATACGGGTTTTGGAGCAACATATGCTGCCATCCAAGCAACATCTTTTTCAGGGACGTCCGTGCTTATTTCAACAAGACAATGTCAAGACACATTCTGCACATGTTACAACGGTGTGGCTTTGTAGTAACTGAGTGCAGGCACTAGACTGGCCTGTCTGCAGTACCGACCTGTCTCTCATTGACAATGTGTGGTGCATTATGAAGTGCCAAAAATGGAGACCATGGACTGCTGAACAATGAAGTCATACGTCAAGCAGGAATGGGAAACAATTACACCTGCAAAGCTTCAACAATTAGTGTCCTCAGTTTTAACAACACCCAAATTATTGAGCTTTGTTACACAGTAACACAGCAGTAAACATGACCTAGTCTGAGATTTTTGGAACGTGTTGCAAAAAAAAAGTTTATTAGTTGGAACATTAAACATCTTGTCTTTGAAGTGTATTAAACTGAATATAGGTCAACGGGTACTTGCAAATCATTGTGCCGTCTGTTTTTATTCACGTTTTACACAACATTCCAACTTCAATGGAATTTGGGTTGTATATCACTCCAATTTAGACACCTATCAGTATACACACACAGAAACTTGTTTTTATATCTTAGTGAGGACACATCATAGGTATAATGCATTCCCTAGCACCTTACCTGAATCTTAACTATCACTCACTCACTCACTCACTCTCACTCATTTTCTACCGCTTTAACTGCACTCAGTTACTACAAAGCCACACTGAGGATAGCGGGGGGCGCTGGTGCCTATCTCCAGCTAACATAGGGCGAGAGGCAGGGTACACCCTGGACAGGTCGCCAGTCCATCACAGGGCCCACAAAAAACCCAATTCCAATTTTAACCCTAACCCTAAAAATGCCCTGAGTGAATGGCGACTGCTCTGTCAAAGCCAGTCACTTTCAATTCCAATCTCCCAGTGCGACAGTGTATTAACTGCTCCCTTGTTTGCTCCTGCTTGGACCACTCTGTCGATGCATCTGAGTCTTGACCGCTGTTACACAGTACTGCCTCCGATACTATGGAGTACATAAGAAATAACAATGGCTGGTCATTTAGTTGATATAACTTCACAGTTGACCATGGCCCTAACTGTGGCCCAAACAAGATCAATGAAGAAAGCATTGGAGAATAGAGGAGACCCACAGAGCGAGAACAGAGGAGGATGGGAACAGATGTACTAATATTGCAGCCTCGAGTCTTTGCCAGTGGTAATCACAGACATAAAGCTCAATAATTACACCACTTTCTTTGTAAACAGGGCTGACTGAGGAGAGAAAACAGCACCGGCACATATGCATACGTGTTTCGCCATACATTTATATGCTGTTTCTCTACAAAATTGTGTGTGTGTGTTGGGGGTAGGGGGTGGGCGGGGGTTGTGGATTGGCTGGGTGTGAATCAATTTAAAAGAACACATTGTGTGTGCTCATTCAAATATGAATGAATGACTGTAATTGAAATGAGCTTGACTAAGTGCAGTCAGCCACATCCACACTGGGAGTATGAATCTCTGCGCACCTCACAACTCAATGTGATTGCGATTCTGGGGACTATGCTGCTAGAAAACAATTTTTAATGCATCTTGAGGCATCCGAGTTTTTGCTGTTTGAAAATTCTTTTTTAACGTTTCATAATTAAACAATTACATGTATTGTCACCTTGTCATTTGCTGATGTGAATCTGCTGCACCTTGAAGCAGACATACTAATCTCTGCTCATGCAAAAAAATAATCCAAGAGATTTGATGTTTATATAACCACAGTTATAAATGTGGATCAAAACAAATGGACAACACTCTCCCTCGCCCGGACGCAAGTCACCGGGGCCCCCCTCTGGAGCCAGGCCTGGGGGTGGGGCACGATGGCGAGCGAAGTTGCAGCTGTGAGGTGGTTGGTGCCTGCCGTGGCAGTAACCCCAAACCCGTTGGTGAACTCTGGCAGTTCGGATGCCGTCAAGCTGAAGAAGGAGTCCTATCGGGCCTTTTTGTCCTGTGGTACTCCGGAGGCAGATGATAGGTACTGGCAGGCCAAGTGGAATGCGGCTTCAGTGGTCGCTGAGGCAAAAACTTGGACATGGGAGGAGTTTGGTGAGACCATGGAGAACGATTTCCAGATGGCTTTGAGGAGATTCTGGTCAACCATCCAGCATCTCAGGAGGGGGAAGCAGTGCACTGTCGACACTGTGTACAGTGGAGATGGGGTTGCTGCTGACCTCAACTCAGGACGTAGTGGATCAGTGGTGTGAGTACTTTGAAGACCTCCTCAATCCCACCAACATGCCTTCCTGTCAGGAAGCAGAGTATGTGGACTCAGAGGTGGGCTCTCCTATCTCTGGGGCTGAGGTTACCAAGATGGTGAAAAGCTCCTTGATGGCAGGGCCCCAGGGGGTGGATGAGATCTGCCCGGAGTTCCTCAAGGCTCTGGATGTTGTAGGGCTGTCTTGGCTGACATGCCTCTACAACATCACATGGACAATGGGGGCAGTGCCACTGGATTGGAAGATTGGGGTGGTGGTCCCCCTCTTTAAAAAGGGGGACCGTAGGGTGTGTTCCAACTACAGGGGAATCACACTTCTCAGCCTCCCTGGTAAGGTCTTTTCAGGGATCCTGTTGGATAGTCGAATCTTGGTTTCAGGAGGAGCAGTGTGGTTTTCATCCTGGTCGTGGAATGGTGGACCAGCTCTACACTCTCGAAAGGGTCCTAGAGGGTGTATGGGAGTTCGCCCAACCAGTCTACATGTGCTCTGTGGACTTGGAGAAGGCGTTCGGCTGCGTCTCTTGGGGAGTCCTGTGGGTAGTGCTCTGGGAGTATGGGGTTCAGTCCCTGCAGTTTGCTGGCAGTAAGTTGGATATGTTCCCGGTGAGGGTTAGACTCCGCCAGGGCTGCCCTTTGTCACAGATGCGTGGCTGCATTTAGAAACCCGGCTGCATCTTCAGCTCTCACTGGAATAACAGCTTCTGCTCTGCTTGTTCTGTGTTCCTTTCCAATAATTGTGTATTTACCTGCACAATCAAGCAAAGGGAAATCATACAGACTGCTGAGATGAAATGTTGATTCTGCATCAGTTCACAATCCTTCGAGGGAGTCACGATGCATCTAAGAATAAATAAAAGTTCCTCACCCCCCCAACATGTATTTATATTTGTGGACACAACTCTAAGTGAAAATTTGCATTCAGTTTTCACTACTGGTTGGGGAAAAGTGATTTGAATGGCTTCAATGCAGAAAAGTAGTGTATTCCTTCCTCGTGGCTCACAGATGAGTCAAAAAAGAGAAGGAAGTGTGGAAATGAGATGAATTGCACCATGAATAAGACAAGCAGGGGTGGCAAATGAGTGAACACACATTCAGCTGTTTACTCATCTGGAATGGGAATCTAGACGCCATGAGTGGCCATGACGTTTGAGGCATGTCATTCTGCTCCTGTACCCTCCACACACACACGAAGAAGATGCATGCACCACTAAAAAACAGATTAGACGGTGGCAGAAAGACATTCTGATGTGAGAGAGACTTTGTTCTGCTCACTTATATGCCTATAGGTGTGTCGAATTCTGCACATATTATTATCATCATGATGGAAATACCGGAGTCAACATACTGTAGATCTGCAGAAACCCATTTCAAGGGAATTTCAGGGATGAACTGTGTAAAGATGGAATTCCAGTGTGGTCTTCCAGAAAAAAACAGTGTTATTTTATTTTTTTGGGCACACCATGAATGATATATTTGTACATTCTGTACAAAAACTTAAAAAAATCATCACACATAGGTGAAGAGGCCAATGGTGGTGGTGTGTAACGTATGGTCTAGTGTATAACCTGCAGCCATAGAGAATATTCTTAGTCATAGTTTCATTCAAAATAAAAGGAGGGTTCGCAAAACTCCAGTGTTTTGTGGATGCATAAATTCCAGTTGCGTCAGTATCTCCAGGAGTTCGCCCTCATTTGTATTTTAGTTTAGAAAAGTTTAACCCCATACTACTTTTTCATTGTGCAAACCAATGTATATGGTATCTAGTAATTTTGGCACTTTTCAGAATCAGGCATTAGATGGAACTGCCGAAGAGGGGTTTTAGTTACTCTTTAACAACATAACAGTTTTTTTAGGAACAATAAAGTCTGAGAGCAGCAAAAATGATGATGAAAGGAAATGAGACACAAGGTTAAAAACTAAACTAACTCAACAAAAAGCTGTTGATTCATAGAGCAAATGTGATGAATGTGGTGTTGTCTCCTTTCACTGAAAAACATTAAAAGACAAATAGATGCTTGGAATCACTTTCTCCATAGTTTCCAGATGCAGTGAAAATGCATGAAAAGAGAGGTTATGGTTATTTTGTTAAATATTTTATTTTGAATCATCATTTTTAATCATCATTATTATTTTAAATTTTGCACTCCATAATGAAGCACTGACTTAATCCAACCCTAATCATAACAGAATTTCTTACTGCTAAACCCTAACGTTTACTGCATTAAATAAGGATAAAGATCAACACTTTATATTTGTCTCTTAAAAATTGTTCATTTGTGTTAAAATTGTTTCCAGGTTCTTATAGCCATCAGTAAAAAAAGAAGTTATGTCTGTAGCCTTCACTGTACTGTAATAAACATGACTAATCATTTTGTTTGGACCTCATGAAATAATTATCTGGTGTCTCTGTCTGTCATTAACAGAAAAGGGGAAACAGGTTTTCAGTGAAGTCAATCAGGAAGTATGACTATATTACATAGCCACCGGGGGGGCTACACTGCTAATTACAAAAACAACTCCGTTTGAATAGAAGTCTATGGGAAAATGAGCTTTTACTTGACATAATGTTCATTTTCCTGAGAATTAATGGCTTCAATCACTAGCCTCAGCTCTTTGTCAATAGAATACCATGTCTATTTTATAAATTTTCCCTTTATAGGAAAATAGATGATAAAGTACGACACACATGGAGTGAACTTGGGGTATTACAATGTTTGTGAACTTCTTGTTTCAATATGGTGCCAGTCAAAATGCAGTTCTGGAGGCTTCAAAACAAATTCAGATTCTGATGCCACTTGCATGCACACAATCTGCCCGTGCTCTCGCATTGCACCATGACTGGAGTCTTCACAACAAGCTAGAGAGGCGTATACCACTGAAGCAGAGACAAAAGCCAGAAGTTGAAAAGTGAGTCACAAGAAAAAGGCAGAGAAACATTCACCCAAAACTCACTTCCGTTGCTGACAATGACTTCCATTGTTTTGGGGGGCGGAGCTTTGACAGGAGGCCAAAGAAAAGGGAGTGAGATGCGTTGGTTAAGGATCAGAAAACATACAATTTAATCATAAAAAAAGCACTCACGATGAGTTGAGTGTGGTGATTTTCTGTTGTCAGGAAAAACAATTTGGGAAATTAAAATGTGAGTGACTTGAAAATGCTGCCATGTTGGTCAACATCCACTCCTCTAAATTAATTTTGTAGTACAAGACCCTGCATCTGTTCAGTCATTCACAGCTTTGGATTTAATATGATTTGATTAATCCTTTTTCTTTATTTTTTCCTTTTTTTTTTTGCATACAATATACAATTGTTTTGAACATGAACATGGGGAACATGGGATATGTCTACAAGTTGCCCAAGTCATTTAACAAAAGCCTAATAAACCAAACAATGTCATCAAAGCAATTATATTCTTAGTGGTGAAATATAGGGCCCACAGTTGGTGTAGTGGTTAGCACTCTTGCCTCTGCAGCAAGAGGTCCTGGGCTCACAACCCGGTTGGAACAAGGGGCCTTCTGCAAGGAGTTTGCATGTTCTCCCCGGTTCTCACCGGGTACTCTGGCTTCCTCCCACAGTCTAAAAACATGCAGATTTGGGGACTAGGTTAATTGGACACTCGTTTGCCTGTAGGTATGAATGTGAGAGTGAATGGTTGTCTGTCTCTAAGTGGCCCTGTGATGGACTGGCAACCCCTGGCACCAGCGCCCCCCACGACCCCTAGTGGATAAAGTGGTAGAAAATGAGTGAAATGATGTCAACCCATTCATCCCATGTGGGTCTTTCATCTTCAAGTGATTGCTGCGCTTAGAATCTGGAACAAATATTTTACCCTATATGTTTTTGGTATTGGCCCCCAGATATAGTACTTCTAGTTTAAATAGGATGTCCAATTGAATTGAATTGAATATACAGTATGGCAGTGACCCGCTTCTTGGTTTCCACAATGTCTCCAACAATTGGCAGATTTAGTGTGGTGTTTCTTTTGACTTGAACTTATGAAGAACCTAATAAGGTTCTTCCAACAAAACTCTCTATATAAAGTTGAATTTGAAGACTTCCACTGAATCTTACATAGATTTTCCCATTCTTCATCTGTTATAGATAGGTTTCCTTCCTTCCTTTTCCCATTTTTGTTTTACATACCTCAAGTTACCCTTTGTTTGTTGTAGACCTCTAATAAAGCCTTGAAATTAGTTTCTGATTATTGTTCATAGTATATGCCTCTATAAAAACTTATTATAATGTTATTTTGATATTCTTGTCTGTTTACCTTTAATTGCTTTTCAAGATAATGTCTGACTTGAAGAAATCTGTAGAAATCACTGTTACACAGTCTGTATTCCCATTTCAAATTTTGAAAGCTCTTTAGAGTTACATGATGGAAATTACAGTATGCTGTTAATCCTGTTTAAGGAGGTCCACTCCTTAAACCTTATATCTTGTCTATTGGGTATGAAATCACTGTCATAAGAACACCATCTCAGAACCCTAATTAGTTCTTTTAAATTGTTTTGTGATATTACCTTATTCCATAACTCGAGAGAAAGGCATGTCCACTGGTTTCCTAAACTGAGTAAATTTTCCGATGAAAGCCTTTCCCCAATCAATTCTTGTAGTGGGTACTCTGTTGTTGTTGCCTGTCCAATTTCCTTCCACTTATCTTTATAGTCCGGATTGCATATGTATATCAGTGGTCTTATTTGTGCTGCAATATAATAGTCTTTTAGGCAGGGCAATGACACTCCTTCCTTACTCTTTGCTATCTGTAGATTCTTATATTTGGTTCTAGGTCTTTTCCCTTGCCAAATGTATCGTGAGATTAATTTGTCCCATTCCTGAAATTGGTACTCTGGTAATTCTTTTGGAAGAGTTCGGAGTAAATAAAGTAATCATGTCAATATACTCAATCAATATACTAATTCTGACTGATTCGATTCATGCTCCAAAACTGAGATTGCCTTGGATGGAGTATAATTTTGCTAGATCTTTTGGTATGTTTACTCCCAAACATGGGACCATTGCTTTACGTTCAACCCTTCAAAACCCCCATGGGTTTTGAAGGGTTGAACGTAAAGCAAAGTGTTTAAATATTTAATTTATAGCCTGAGAAGGATCTATATTCTCCCAGGAGTGAAATAAGTTGTTCAAATGACTGTTCTGGATTGGATAAGTATACTAAAATGTCGTCTGCAAACAGTGACATTTTTTGTTCCCCGCCTCTCATGAATATCCCGGTGATCTTATCACTCTGGATGATCCACTGGCTTAACGGTTCAATAAATATGGCAAATAATAATGGACTAAGTGGGCAGCCCTTTCTTGTTCCTCGTTCCAATCTAAAGAAACGTGATACAGCCCCATTTATCTTAATTCTAGCTTTTGGATTATCATATACTGCCTGTATTGTTTTGATCAGTGTTTTATCAAAACTAAATCTATCCAAAACTTTGTCAAGGAATGACCAATTCACACAGTCAAAAGCTTTTTCAGCATCCAATCCTACCAACATTGCTGTTAAGTTGTCTGTTCTCTCCTTTTTCTTCAAAGATTCCTTCTAAGTGTTTCAGTTCAGATTGTAAATTGTCCAGATTTTTTTGCCTGGACTTCTTTAAATTAGTGCTATAGCCTATTAGTTTTCCTCTGAGAACTGCTTTATATGCATCCCAAAGTAGTCTCTAATATCTGCCTTGACTTGTTCTTTCCTAGAACTCGGGACATGGATATTTATCTCCACAGCGTGTCTTTACGATAAAATTCAAGATTCAGTTTTAGATATAAAGGGCTATGATCGGATAGATCTATAATCCCTCTTTTACAGTCAGTGATTTTATATAGATCCTACCAAAAATGAAAAAAAAATAGTTGATTCTTGAAAGAGCTGCATTTGGGTTGGAAAAATATGTGTAGTCTTTCTTAAGTGGGTTTAATTCTCTCCATAAGTCTATTAGTCCTATATTATTCATTGCAGTTTTGAATATATTATTAATTATTTTGGGTTTAGATAAACTTGGGTTAGAAAAATCAAGTTTAGAATTTAGTCTTATGTTAAAGTCTCCACCACAGATCAGAACACCTTGTGTTTCCGCTATAATCAAATTAAACAGAAAAATTCCCATTCTGAATTAGGAGGTGTGCAAACATTTAACAAAGATATCATCATACCTCCCAATTTCCCTCTCGCAAATACGTATCTCCCCAGCTTGCCTCTCGTTTAAAATTGTGGTTTAAATGTTATTTTGTTACAGGCCTGTGGCCTGTGGCCTGCTGGATATGATGCTTAGAATTGGTATTTGATTGGTATTTGAAGCTGAGAATTGGTATCTGAAACCCATTTTTGTTAGTTTGGCAGGGTCAGTTTCTAAGAGATGTGTTTCCTGTAGGAATGCCACCTCTACCTCATTTGCATCTTTTGATTGGTTTGAGTAATCCATTAACATTATATGTCACAACCTTAATAGTTGGTTATTTTGCAGACAACATCCCAAAACAAAAGAACAAAAATAACAACTGCCCGCAGAGGGGCTCGAACATTCTGAAAACTGTCTGAACTAAAATAGTTAACTTCCATTTGTGGGATCTTGGTTTTAATCCTGTATAAGCCCTGGAGGAAGAAGGGCTTTGAAGGAAAGCCTCTCCCTGTAACTGGTGAGAACTGGCTTAGGTATAGTCCCCGACCTTTATTTCTTAATTTCTAATTTAAGCCCAAAAAAAGAGAAGAAAAGAAAAAGCAAAAATAAACAAAAAAATAAAAAAAATTAATTACTACAAATTGTTTTACAGTCCTGTCAAAGACTCATTTTAACAGTGCATTTTACTCACATTACTCGCGTCTTCTTGTTATAACAGAGAGTAATTCACTGTGCCTTCATTGTTCTTTAAGATTCCTGGTCCTGTCTCCTAAAAGCTTGGAGTTTTTCCTTGTAAGAGACCACAGACCATGACGTTGTTTCTCCGGCTCACTGGTCTCCTAATCGTGCACCAGGACAGGTGGCAAACCTGTTCCAAGAGTGAGTCTGGGCGTTTGATGACAGTAACCAGGAGTCCCCTCTTTGCCATGTCCTTCGTCACTTCCTCTGCAGATCCATATACAGCATCACCCCTTCCTCATAGAAGAACCTCACTTTGGCTGGAAACGGTGTTTGGAATTGGATTTTCTTTTCCTTTAATATCATTTTTGCTTCGGAATATTCCTTTCGTTTTTTTCAAGACCTCCGGTGCGTTGTCATGGTTGAGGTTTACCACTCTTCCTAGCAGCTGGAAGCCCCACTTTTGTCAGGCCAATCTCAGAATTTCATCTTTCATCTTGCAACTTGACATTTTGGCCACAATGAACCTTGGAGGTGCGTCCGGCGGTGGTTTTGGCACCGGAGCGCGGTACGCTGTCTCCACTTGGATTTTCATGGTTACCGGGAGCTCCAGGTTTTCCTTTAACAGGCGCTCCACACAGTAAAACATTGGGGGTGAGTCTTCTTCAGCTCCTTCGTTTTCTCGTCTGGAGCAGTTATCTATTTCCATCAGTTTTACGGCCACACACTATGGCTGCAGCATAGAGAAAAAAGTGCATTATCTGCGTTCATCACTAACATGCAACTTAATGCAGTACACTGAACCACAGAATTTGTAGGAAATGTCCAAGATAAGCCACACAGAGACAGGTGAGTGCAAAGTTCAGTTCTCTAAAGAGTTTCACAATCTCTTGGGTCTTCAGGAAGGTTAGACGGGCCACGCAGGTGAGTATACAGTACACACACAGGCAGAGCGTGCTGAGCAGCCCCAGAAACAGGCAGACGAGAAACAGGAAGGGCCGAGGCAATTCTTGTGGTTTACCGTGGAGCAGGCAGAGGAGACAGGCCAACAATCATTAAGCAGTATGAGAGTGAACACTGTAGCAGGCTGATTGGAGATGAGAAGCAGGTGTGTGGATCAGCTGAGTGGCTGCAGTCCAGGGGCATCATTTATTAAGCTTGGATACGCACAAAAGAAGGTGTACGCCACTTTCTAACGCAAAGATTGGGATTTATAAAAGACAAACTTGACTAAAAAATGTCTTTTATTGAAACTCTGACCCATGTGTACACAAATTCACGGGAGAGAGCTGTTATTCAGCAGAAGGATGAATAACCAGAAACTGTTTAAAATGACACCACTGTGTAAAATAAATTCAAATATTACTGCTCACAGCATGATTATTTTTGCACAAACAGACAAGATATACATGTATTTCCAACAAATAAACAAATTATTGCTTGATTGCGACTCCCTAAAATGCACACCTACATAACCTACCCAACAAAAAAACATAAAAAATAAATACTAGGTAGCTGTGATTTCAACATCAAATTCAAAATAAATCCTGTAATTATTGAACAATATTTTATGGAATGTGACGCATTCTCAGGAATGATAAGGTAAACAGGTAGATTACGTTTACATGGATCTAGATTCTTGTGCTTCAGTTGAGAAGATCGGAATGTATTTTCCATATATTAGCATATCTTGTGCTTCAAGCTATGTTTCCATGTTCTCATGTAATTCCTGTATCACAAAGGATTTTATCATGTGAAGGATGTTGAAACTGTGTTTAGAAGAAGCACTATAGAAATAAATTATATTATTATTATTATTATTTCCATTGTTGCATTGCTTCAATTTAATTGCCACACCTGAGGCTGTTCAAATTCGATTAAACAGTATAGTATTGATGAGTGTAAGAAGGAATGGAATCACCATTTTGGCACTGTTGGAGGATGTGGCAAATGGAAGGCTGCGGAGGGAGAGAGTTTTCAGTGACCAGCAAGATCTGATGGCCAATGATGATGAATGATTTTGAACCTTTTCTGACGTACAAAGGCAGGAGACACAAGTATACACAGAAAGCGAGCTTTGTCAGTCCCACTTCAAGTGCTGACAACACTGGGGTTTCTGGCAACAGCCACTTTCCAGATGGAATTGGCTGCCTGGTCAGGAATTTCACGACCAACCTTCAACTGTATAATGCCGGATGTGTTAGGAGGTAAAACTGGTCTGTCACATCTATAAGTTTATTTACACAGTGGGTGAACAGGCAAATAATAATGCTTTTCCTAACGTAATCAGTGCAGTTAACTGCACTCATGTTGCTATAAGGGCACCTACTGAGAATTAATTTGCTTTTATTAATGGAAAGCATTTTTATTCTACGGATGTCCAAATTTGCACGTGTTGCTCAACAGTAGTGTTGGATACAGGCTTGAGGCCGGAGATGTGCAAGATGGCTGGCTTCTACAGCAGGTAAGGCTGTACATAAAACCCAGTTTGACTAACCCTTCCAGTGTCTAACCCATTAATTGTCTTTGCGGGTGACAGTGGATACCCACTTAAGCATAGGCTAATCACCCCTTTCCAGGAGAGGAACTTCGCGAAAATCCGCGCCACAGCCATGCATGTGCTGTTGTGGAGCCTTTTCAAAGTTAGATGGCATTGCCTGGATGCCACGGGAGGAAAGCTTCGTACAAGCCACAAAAGGTGTGTGTCAAATTATTACAGCATGCTCCCTATTTCACAACATGCAGGTGACAGCACGCAAGTGAAGCTGATGAAAAAAGTGGCATTGGCCCCTTGACTTCATTGTGCCTGACAACCCTTAACATAACCCCTGTCCCCAGACATGTGAGTCAAATAGAGCTGCTGTGACCCAGTGGATGGATGTGATGCGTCCTTTGTACACACAAGAGGTATGAAAAGAAATGCCTTTAAGCTAATTATTAAAGTACTCCTTCAATGTTGAACTAAGGTCTCGCAAAAATGCACTGTATTTGCCCAACTCCTTGACAACTTCTCTAATCGCCTCTATTGTGTCCCCTGCTTCTGCAGGAATGCATCTGTGAGAATGCGGCTGCTGCTGGGGTGGGCTGGGGTGCACGAGGTGCAGGGGAGACACTGGTTGAAGACAGTTGTTCAGCTGGAGGAGCACTGACCCTTGCAATGCACATTGGTTTTATAAATCCTAATATTTAGGCTGTTTAAGCATATTATTGCGTAAGCATTTCCTGTGTTTCGTACATAAGCAAACTTCACGGACATACTTACCGGACAGTTTTATAAATGAGGTCCCAGAGACTGAGCAGGTGAAGCTGATGAGGTGGGTGTGGTGGACAGGCAGAGTGGAGCAGGAGCAGGAGCAGGAGCAGGAGCAGGAGCAGGAGCAGGAGCAGGAGCAGGAGCAGGAGCAGGAGCAGGAGCAGGAGAGGAGAGGAGAAGTGCCGACTGTGACAAAAAAGGCAAGAAAAGGCCATCGCAACAGATATTTACAGTGGGGAACCATCATGTTTAGGAACAATAATCACCTCTCATATCTGATCTGCTTTTTTTTTTTCAGTTGCAGGTGGTGGGTGTAACATGGTATATAACTGCTGTATTGCAATCACAGTGAAAGCTCTGCTCTGGGGTTCCTTTTAAAAAATAAAGTGTAGTCTGCTTGACTTGATTTTCCACACTTACAGACAGACTCTAGGTAAGAGTTATTCACAGCAATAAAATGAGAAAACAGTGTTCCCTGGTAGAACTGCTCGACTGTTGCAGACTGTGCATTTACAGAGGGTTTTTTCCTTTGTCCACTGTTCTCTTTTGTCAATGTGAGCAGCCTCTTTGAATTAAACCTCATTAAATCTATTGGCCATCAGTGTTTAAACCTAATTAAAGATTCTGTTTTTGTGTTCACAGAAAGGCCATGTTGTAATACTGTAAGTCCATCAAGTTAAAGGTATAAAAAAAATACATTTAATAAAAGACAGCATTTCCTTCTCAGCACAATCACAGGATCAAACAAGAGACTGATAATATGCAAATGTTGCATATAGTCGACCAATAAAGCAAGTACTCATCTCTTGGAGTGGAAAACTAAACTCTGGTACAGTCTGATTCCATCTTTTGCCGTATTAAACACTGTTCATTTGTATGCTTGCGTGTAGGAGTATGCATGTGTGTGTACTTTAAGCGTTCACCTCTGGTTGTGCAAGTCTGTAAATCGATTTACAATGCAATGCACAGCTGTGTGCAAACAGGATACAGTGTGGAAGATGGAAACAGTGTGAAAGTAAAAAAAAACAAAATGATGAAATGGATCAGAAGTGTAGAGGAGGTGTGGTAGGAAGAGGAGGAAACCAAGGAGAGGCAAGGCTGTTCTTTGATGGGATCAGAGCGCGGGACACTGCCACAGTGCAGACAACCAGAGTCAAATATGAGTTGGGAAACAGTCAAGATCAATATTTCCTACACCTGGACCATATGGCCAAAACAGCTTATCAGTAATATGGTCTTTTGTGGAGCTGTAATAAAAGAGAGGTAAGAAACTGAATAAATATTAAGGAACAAAGAACACTGTAAACACAATAAAAAAGCTATAAAATACAGTTGCTTTTGTAAAAAAGATACTGCACATTTTGCCATTTTACTACACTTTCTTTTGATATGATAAATATTGCAAGGAAGAGAACTAAGATAGAGGATCTCTGCATGACAGATAAATGTAAACAGCTTACAACAGAGGGTAACTGGAGCATCCAGTCTCTATTTTCGTTCTATGTCTTTTGCCATCAATTGGACTGTGGCTGTAAAGATTAGAACCTTGCCATGATTCAGCCTTTTCCAACCGAAAACTCAACATGTAAACTTTCCAGCACCAAAGTCCATAGACAAAAATGTGCCTCTCACAGGGACAAAGGACCTGCTGACCCACTGTTACCAAGTTTGGTGAGAGTCTTAGGTAAATCAAACCAAAGGATTTAAAACTTCGAAATCAACTATTTAAACTTACTGACGGAGGCAGCAGTGGATCAACAGCTCCTGTGTGCTGTGATGTAAAAATCGTTGCTCTTCTTGAAGGACTTAAGTGCACTAAATTTCCAGTCAGAAAAAAGCTACCAAGCAGATAGAAAAAGTAACAAACATGCTCTTAAGATACTGCACACTAAAGCAAGCACTGGTTTTATTAACTATAACTTTTAAAATGCCAAAACAACTTTTTTTTTTTTTTCTTGTTACAGCCATATTTTCTGTGAAGTAAGCATCCTTGTCTAAAACTTGTTCTTGGGTCAGGGGGCAGAAAAAAAAAAAAATTAAGTAACCCTTTAGGTCAGTCTCTAGAAACTTGTAAGTTTCCATTTAGTTTAAATGTCTTCATTGATATAGCTCTCTTTTCTAATCTTGCTGACTACTCGAACCTGCTTTACACCACGGTTTTACCATTCACCCATTCACCGACACATTCATACAGCACATCCATGTGCAGCAGCATATTTTTGTTGGACCTATTTTATTCTTGTCCTTCAGTAATTGTTGTTTCATTGTACTGCACACGCGTAATGTACGGCTGCTTCAGAGGCGCTCTGTAAATAGACTTGACACAAAACTGATGGTCAGCGAAAGCTGCGAGCAACAGAGAAGCAGAAAACAAAGGAACATAATACAGCATTCTCAGAGTGTTTCACACAAATGAACATGCCAAATGAAAGAAAGTGTACTGGAAAACACCCCAAAAAAAAAAAAGGAACATTACATGTTTATTACATGTGTTGGTAAGTCACATTTCTATCCATTTTTATTCTCATCTCCCATCATGATAACTTATTTTTGTCTTTCTTTTCCAATTTCTCTACCAGCCATGAGCTCTTATAATAAGTCAGGAATAATTACCACTGCTCTCACACCTCTCAAAAGATATCTCACTCTCTCTTTCCTCATCTACCACCTGGCATCGCCGCTTTCAGCTTTCTCCAGTCAGTCGGCCACTGTCCGTCTTTTCTGCATCTCTGCTTTCATTTTGCCTGCTTTTGTTTTCTCATTTTCTTTACTAGTTTTTACATTGTCCTCTCTTCACAGCTGAGTGGCGGTGGTACATTTAACACAGAAGGTCTGGATAAGTCTCTCCCCCTCTCCACTTCTCACCGTCAAGCCCATGTGCTTTGCCTCCGACTCCGTCTCTCTCTCTATGTATCCCCCAGTTTGTTTATCTCCTCCTCCTCTCTTCACCTGTTCAATCTCTTTTCTCATTCTGCTCCCACTCTCTACGCTGCCTTTATTAATCTTTATAGCTCATAAACAGGAAAAAACAGGACAAATGAAGCAATAGATTATTTTAAGGTATTTGATTTAAACAAAGGCTGTTAATGACTTGTTGGTAATGTTTCTTTGCTGATCAGGCACTTGTACCAGGAGTGATTAAGTGGAAAAATGGTAAATGCTCAATTTCCTGTCTGTTTTCACCAGTTCCTCCAAGAAAGGGACAATGTCTTCTGCAAAATAAAGTTTTGTTAAATCACTCACTTCTCTGCACCGTAACCATCCAATAAATAAGTGATTTCTACATCATATTTTGTTAGGTAGTACAGCTTACTTAATCTGACATAAGTGTTTTGGATTACACACACACTGACACACAATGACTGAGTGTACAGGGGCTGGGCACAGCTGGACTGGCACCTCTTCACCGCGGGCAAAGGACTGAGGAGTAGTAAACCTGGCATATCAGCAGGGTGAGGTGAAGTGGCTCTAATCTGCTCTCCTGGCATGAAGTGGCACAGGGCCGGTGTACTGCGCTATGAGTTATGCTGGCAATAGTCAAAGTTGGCAACCCACTGTGTCTGGCTCAGTGCATCAGCCTCCTGCTGAGCAACAAGAGAGGTGGGAAATGGAGACGGCATGGAGCCAAGTCAGGGGAGGCGGAGGCAGAATGACACCCGAGAGATAAACAGGGTTACATTTTTGTCAAGAAGACTTCATTCTGTGCCTTCATGTAAGAGAGTCTAACATCATTATCAGTCTATCACCAGACCCCAATAATAGGATTCAAATAACCTTGCAGAACAAGAGACAAAATAATAAGAAGAAGAGACAAAAAAGTAGACAGACAGTATGTGTACATGGCATTAATAAAAAAGGTTTTGGTAAATCTGGCTAAAACCAAATTTTACCAGTTTTAAAAATAATGTAAGCATCTAACTAAAACTGTACAAACAGAATTCCACAACAGACTAACACATAGATTATGTGGGTGTCATATACATGTTAAACTGGACCTAAACTGGAAGCAAAGAAGAAGAAGAAGACTGCAGCGAGAAAAACAGTGACAAATCCAGATCAATGCATTTTTGGACAGACGACGAACATAGATGTATGCTCTGTTGGCTTAAAACATGGCTATTGAACTACAAACCTAGACAGGCCAAATTTTCAAACCAAGAAATTTAGTAAGCAGCAGATGATGACAATTTTTATAAAAAAAACCAGCAATATATAAAAATATTCTGGTTAGAGCTGACCTTCGCACAACTTAAAGTGCATTAAAAACAGAACAGTATTATCTGCAACTATAATAAACATGTTTGACATATTTGATCCAGGTGTAACATCAAAGTGCATAAAATGTACAACCTTTTAGCAACAGTTGTTTCTTTTTAAAATAAGATGTGTTATATATGACCCACAAACCCAAAGTGCCTTAAACAGAATACTGGCTACACAGAGTACTGCATTCATGGTCAGTGCTACTGTAGGAATTTATGTAGAAACTGTGAAAAGTGTTTCTCTATAGTTACTTGTCAGTGTTTTTGCTCTAGTGGGGCCACTAAGAGGTTGGATTGCCATTTGAATAGACTGGGTTTAAAGAAGTAAGTATTTTGATGTTAATGGATGGTAGACAGAGACACGTTGTCCTTAACCCGGCTAACACTAGACTGCATCTCCGTCTCATTGGAGAATCTGGAACCCTTTCCAGAGAGTCTGGAAAGGGTGTCACCTCTTACTTCCAAGAGATGTGGCTAACAGATGAAAATAGTGTACCTCTGTACGCAATTGGACAGACTTACCACCAATCAGACCAACGATCCAAGATATTGTATGCAGAGTGATGGAACACATATCAACAGTTTGGGAGTGATGGCTATCTAGTAAATGTATCGTATGACTCTTGCCAGGGGGAGCTCCGTGGAGCAAGTCACTTGAAATGGAAGCAACAACTGGATCGAAAGACAGCTGCTCTTCTGTGGCCGCCATGTTGGATGTATACAAAACATCACTTCTCGGTCATTGTAGCATTAAAACCATCCCTAGCATGCCAGGGTTTTATGACTGATTCCCTTTTGTGGAAGTTCGGAACTCAGCGAAAACGGTTCACCAAGGAAAATGTCTAATACTAACAAGCTGGAAAGGGTAGTGTACCAGAGGCAGCCACATTTCATTAAGGAAATTGATTCCCTGCTAGTGCTTTTACAGTATACTGGCAAAAGGACAGTGGTCCATTTCAATGGCCTAGTTAACCCAGGACAAAAGCTTAACTTAACTCTTCATGGAAAAACAGAGTGACAGGTAAGAAAAGAGAAATCAGTTCTTTGGTGATAGAAAACCACGTCTATGCAATCAAAATCTATTTTGCCGCTGACAGGCACATCCCACAGTCTAAAGTTAACACTTCAGTTTTCATCGCTGGTAGTCAAGTAAGTCTATTTTGTTTCATTTGTGTTTTACAGACTGGGAGAATACTGTGCTGTTGTCACATTCATTTCATTTATTAGGTTTAATCAATGATCATGTAACAGTGATTTAGGAAAAGTGCTTGTTTTCTTTGCCACCGGAAAAAAAAAAACAGGGTGGAAATTATTTGTTTCACCGAGTCAATTTTATGTCTAGATGAAATAAATGACTTCAGGACTCTAATTTAAAAATGAAATGGCTTTGTTGCATAACAGGAAATGATCACTCAGTCATGTCACTGTTGTGTCTTACCCCAATTATCCTGTGTGGCTGTTTATATCTTCTTAACATCTTATTTATATATATTTTATTCTTCTGTTTACATGTTAATTTGCTTTTCATTTGCTCATAGATCATAATATTTTTTCACTTTTTTGGGGATCAATACAGTACATTCTTATTTATCTTGTCACGCTTCTCCAATGTGACACATTTGTCCCACAAATGAAATCAAGCCTCTACTTGTATGGAAGATTGATATGATTGATTGATTTTATTGTGTCATGCACCACAGGGGGCCCAGCCCACATGGACTTGGAGACATCGATACAAATACAGCAAATCAAAATTAAATGAGTATAAATTGCATGTAAAGAAAACGCACTTGCACTTTATACATGCCCCAAACACAAACTGAGACAAATTGAAAGCTTTATAATCAAATAGGTATTTCAGTTTACATTCATCAGATATTAACAACAAATCTAAGCCTTCTAGAGTTAGTTTATGAACTAAAACAAAAAGACCAATTCAGTTTCTACATTTCCCAGATCACAATAACAACACAATATACTTTTTTTTTTGATGGGAATAGAGCAGAATCATCCTGATACAATTCCACATCTTATAAGCTCAGCGCAGACAGCTCTGTGAGCTCTGTTCAGGTGTATACCGTATTTGGAGGGTAAATTGTAAATAAGAATGAATTTCACGACATATGTTCTCCTCACGGAATCCTCAACGAAGGAGAAAAAAAGTTAAAATAAACACAGGATGTGTAATGGGAAAATATTGAGTGTTGGGGAGAAAATGAATCCTTCCTTCCTCCTTACGAGTGTGCAGTTTGGTAAGATGTGCTAGGTAAGGTAAGTGGTTTATACCTACAGTAACAGTCCAATCTGAAGGTATGGGTCAACACGCAGCCTCCAAATCTCATTTGGCTCTGGGATCCAAGGCCTGATGCAGTAATAGGGAAAAAAGTGAGTAAAAGCAGAGGTTGGGGCTAAATATGAAACTGAAATGAGGCTAAAAAAAATTGTCAAGGATACGGAGCTCACTGCAAGAGAGAGAGAGAGAGAGAGAGAGAGAGAGAGAGAACGAATGGATGAGGAAAGTATACACAGGCATGAAGGTAGAAGAGACAGAGGGAGGAAGAGAGATTGCCAGGGATATACCTTCGAGGATGGATTGAAAGAGTAAATAAAGGCTAAGTGGGGATAAAGAGACAGATGGACAGACAGAACTGTGGCCAATTGTATGTTGAACGAAAGGGTGGCGTGTCACAGCACAAATTAAGAGGGGGGAAGAATGATGTGGAGAAGATTGAGGAGAGCGTAGTGTGAAGAAAGAGGTGGGATGTGAAGAAAGGGTTTGAGGGAAAAAAGAAAGACTGCGGAGAATCTGTGCATCGTGCGAGAGAGGGGGAGAGAGAGAGAGTGAAGAAGAAGGGAGGAAAATGTGTGTGAGGAGCAGCGAGCGAGGGAAGCGAGCATGACTGATTCGGTTGAGGCAGCAGTAAAAGGTTCCTCTAATACAGCGGGTGGCGAGGAGACCAGAGTGAAGAAGCCTGAAGGATACACTCTGTTAGAGGAGAGGAAGGGAGGAGAGTGACGGGGGATCCAGAGTTGAAAAAGTGATGGGAGGGAGGAGACAGTTTCCCCAGGTTCTTCTTTGCATCTCCTCCTACTCCTCATTGGATTGAAACAAGCCAAATATTTTTGAATTTCCCCATCTTGTCCTTAAATCATCCTCCTCCTCCTCTCCTCTTTTATTCCTTATTTTTGGCATTTTGTTTTTTTTTCCTGCTGCTGTCTGCATGCACAATTGAAGTGATGGGAAAAAAAAGAGACCTTGAAAGCGAGATGTCTTTTCAATAAAACTGGATGATCAAAGAGAGTAGGAGGAGGAGGAAGAGGAGGAGAGTGAGTCCTGTCCAGGCGTTTTCAACTGTAAGCCATGTTGCATCAATTCATAACCACAAAGCACTGCTTGCCAGTACAGCACTAAAGGAAACCATTGTTCCTTCCCTGCCTCGTCATATCAAACCACCCCCTCTTGTCACTAGCAGTGGCTTTAAGGCCTTGTTCAGTCCTGGCTTTATCATCAGTCCTCAGTGATCCAAAGATATTTGGACAGCCCTAAGTACGATGACGGCATTAAAATGCATCCTGGATACGTCTCCTGTGATCAGATCTGACTTCCCCTGCCTTTCATTCAAATACACAGTCAGCGTGTTTGTCAGTGTCAATATGTTTGTGTGTGACTGTACTAGTGACAGAGAGAGAGAGAGCAACAGTGAGTTCACATAATACTTTCTCTGTGTTTCTAAGTATAATCGTTTTCAGATCGAGCAATTTGTTTAATGCAAGACAGACACAGGCAACAGGCGGCTCCTCGGGACGCACCGTGGGGTGGAAATCCTTCTCCGACAGACCAGAGAGATGGTTTGGGATTTTTGCAGCGCGATGAAGGTGACATGCAGGAGAACTCCGTCTTCCCGTCAACCAGGATTCTTCTAAAGTGAGACGACTGCAAGCACATAAAAGGTTTTAGAAGTGAGGTCTCAAAAAAAAATTCAGATGAAGCAGAAAAGCATGTTAATATTGCATTGTTCCTTTTCAAAAGACCAAAGACCTTTGTTCCAACTGGGTTCACAACCTGGTTGAAACAAAGGCTGTCTGTCTCTATGTGGCCTTGTGATGGACTGGCGACCTGTCCAGGGTGTACCCCACCTCTCGCCCTGTGTCAACTGGGATTAAGCACCAGTGACCCCCACGACCCTCATGTGGAGGATAAAGCCGTAGAAGATGAGTGAGTGAGTTACACACTGCAGCTTTAATATTGTGGCAGTGGCAACAAATCAATCAAAGTGTGGGTGCAGATGAGTGTAAAAAAGAAACTGCGACTCGGATGATTCCAGCTCTAAACCATCCTGACGATGGGTTCCATTCTTGTATGTATGCTTAGTAATGTGGCCACATATGTCCTCAAACAACATCCAAATGTGATTTCTGAGATCGGGTCTCAGGTCACATTCAGGAAGCTGGACATGAATGGATCACTGAGGACAGATGTCAATACCAGATGTTGGCAGGGTCTGTCAGACATCATCAGCAAAGGTCAACGCTTCAGTGTGTACCTTTTGCAGAAACAAAGCCATACAAAATCAGAATCAGCCTTCAGGGTGGTGGCTCTTTGCACTTCCTTCACCTCCTTCCTTCTCTTCTTTTCCTATATCTATCCTCCTTGTTCTGTCCAGACTGGCGTTGGCTGAGTGCCCAGGAACAAGTGCTGGCCGACTTTGCAGGCCGGACAGGAGTTGGAAGACAAACTACCCAATATAGGCTGGGAACAGACAGAGATAGAGAGGAGGGGTGCATACACAGTGGGAGGGAAAGAGGGTTAAAAAAAAAAAAAGGCGGGAGACAGGGGTGTTTTCAGAGATGGAGGAATAGTTCCAAAAGGGAGTTGAGGTAAAGTGTGCCGGGGCATTGATTTGCAATTCCAATGAAGCCTGCTTACAGTGAATTACACACCAACACACTCAGGCTTAAGTGTGCATAAATAATCATGCCCAACATCGTCCTGTAATGGATGGTCCCGCTGTAACAAAGTTAGTGAGGCTGTCTGCCGTGGAACAACATAAACATTAAAACCATTATGAGAAGTGCCAGGGTGGATTAAGATCGCACAAGGGAGTCCAATGACATGCCGAAGCTTTGCAACCATGGCCATGAGAAGATGGTGGGGTTTCTGTCTTTCTTTGAGAAAATTAGCGGTTAGTCTTTAATAATTGATCCTGGGGCAAATGCAGTTGATCATTTATTGTCATTTATAACATAATCCCTGCATTTAACATTATCAAAGTGTCTAAGTCAACCCCATATGCTCCATAAGTAGTATATAAAAAAATGGATGTAGTATTGCAAAATGAACTTGCATTCCTAAGCCTTAACATTTGCAATCTGACTGAGGACACAACCTGTGTGAACCCAGCCATTTGAACCAACCCATTCTGGTGCTTCAATTTCACTCTGCAGACACATCTGACAAGACACTGTGTTAGCCAACCACACAATCTCCATAAATGGGAGCCAATAGCAAACAGTATTTTTTCTCCAGGCAGAAGAGGTGGCCTTAACACAATGAACACATAGGAGTGAGGTCTAGCAGCTTCTGTATACATCCAAAATGGCGAACACCAAAGAGCAGCTGTCTTTTGACTTGGCTATTGCTTCCATTTTAAGTGACTTGCTTCACAGAGCTTGGGACAGCTCTGTGAAGCAAGTCGGGAAACTACTAAACTACAAAAAGCACATTTGTTGACATGTTTTCTGACTCTGCATCAGGGTTGATTTGGACTGTAATTAGTTTGAGTCATATTTTAGTCATCTCAGATGTTTTAGTTTAGTTTTAATTGACTAAATATAATCATATTTTTGAGGATTAACTCTAAAGATAGATTTAAAATCTAGTGGGTTTGTTTATTTTATTTAATTTTTTTGCCTATCATCCACAAATATAAGAGTTTTAAACAAAACATTTTTAATTAATCTTGAAAATCAAACCAAACACATTTTTTTCTTTTTGTTACAGGTTTGTTTCAATTTGAAGACCGTGAAACTGAGCTGATAAATTAGCGTTAATGTATGCACTTTTCCCAACCTTTGCATGGATTTCTGGATGACGCTCCAAATGTCGTGTCAGGTTTGTTGTGTTTTTTCCTTTGAGTTTGGTTCAGCATGGTTTAGAAATGTTTTTGTCTCCTGTACCATCATACGTGAAATTTCACCATATGTTGTCTCTTCTCTTTCTCCCTAACGCCCTCATTTCTGCCGTTTTCCTCGTGTGTCTTCCTCCATGTTGCCTTGCCGGTAGATCAACCCCGCAATTAGATTCATTTGATTGGATCTCTTCTTATTATTCTTTTCTGCTGATTAGTTCTCACATTTCCATCTACTTTTTAATCATACTTTTTATGATACATACTTTTTTATTTTGTAATAGGTTTTGTCATATCAACTTTATTTTTATTTACTTAACGTCCTCCATTTTGTTTGGTGAAAAAGGGGTCTTGACAAACATTTTTCGCCATAGTTTTCATCGACACAGTTAACACAGCATTTGTCATCCAGAACATTGGCCTTTTGAATAAAGAGGCCTTTTAAACTACGTCTGTTGGACATGGGAGTCTGCTGTTAAGCCAGGGACATTTGCTGTAGCTCCTGAAACTCCGAAAGTTCACAGATACTGAAGCAGCTTTAACTACTAAATTGGCTGACACAAGCTGCCAGTCACACTGTTGTCCACTCACGTGTGCTTTGTCTTATTGTCAGTCTTCCTCTAAATAGGAACACATTTTACACAATTACAAACAAAATGTTTACTGACTTATAAATGAAGTGAGAAGTAGATCATTTCCCAGTCAAAGGCAGTTCTTGTTGTAACATCGGCATTGCCCCCAAGTGGCTATTAAATCAATGATCACTTCCTGCTTAGACACCCTTCAAAGTCCACTTTTATTTAGCACACACATGAGGTACACAACCTCATATGTGTATTAAGTATCATGTCTAAAAGGTAGGCTGTAACTATCTATTAATCTGCTGATTATTTTATCAATAAACTGATAACTTCTTCGGTCTACAAAATGTCAGAAAAGAATGAAGAAGGATGATCAGTAAAGATGTTTTGAATGTCTTGTTTTGTCCACAAAACCACACGTATTCTGCTATAGAGGAACAGTATTCACACTCAACCCTTGGGGTTTGTGCGTCCTCCCACGAGCCTCATTTACAGAAGGTTAAGTTACCTGGCAATTCTAAATTACCATTGTCCTGAGAACTCATTTATTTAATACCCGGCAGTGAGAACAACACATAGTGAGGTACTTTACAGTATAGAGCAAGCATACATGTTTACACATACATATACACTGTACCTCATATACTACCACGCTGAGGAAAAAAAAAAAAACTTGAATTATCCCTTTATTACCTCCAGAACTGTCTCTGCTCGAGTTGCATTGTGGGCAATGTAGGCACCAGGTTTTGACAAGTAAGAAGAATGGGTGGAATAAAAAAAGATAATATTGGACTGAATGATATCTCTGGTTCTACTGTATCGAATTTGATCAAGTTTTGCGACTGGATTTTATATCTAAAACTTTTAATGAAAAATGGTGTTTTGCTGCTGCCAGAGGACATTAAACACCACATTACTTTAACAAAGGCTTGCAGTAAAAGATTCAAACCAGCTGCCTGTATGTCTGCTAAGTCTTCATGCGGCAGAGTGAGGACATTTTATATTTTGTGGAAAAAAGAATATTCTCAAACGCCTTAATCAAAACATTTTTTTTTTAAGTTTATTCATACGTTAGCAAAGTTATCATGGCAACTCAGAGACAATTCAAACAAAACTGGAAACATATCCTACACAGAAGAAATGGCCAGATATTGTTAAGTCCGAGTCATACTTCCTGCATTTAAGTGCCAACAGAGAGCTGCTATGCATTTCCGCATGTGCATACGTGGCTGCGGTTCCATTCATACTAAATTTAGACAAGACAAGACAATTTCTCGCAAGGAGTTTGTCCACGTGGGGGTACGAGTGGACCGCCTCGCACAGCCTCAATTGTTACCATCTTCAGTGCGTACAGTTGTGTGGTCACAAATATGTAGGAGAGGGTGAGTGGATGATGACATTTACTTCATGCAGACAAAAGTGGACCACAGTGAAGGAACATAGAGGTAATGTTCTGATATCGTCACTCCATTCAGCTCCTTGGGCCTACACAGGAAAGACAAATGTCAACCCTCACATGTGCACATTACTGCCAACAAGGCAGTGTCAAGCGTCTGTAGCACTTGTCATTTTAGACCCTCTCAGCAACAGTAAGCACCTTTTTGAAAGAAAACCTTTGTGAATACTGTGGAAACTGGCTGTGTTTGCTGAGTGCCGAATGGCTGCCAGCCAGCCAGCCAGCCAGCCAGCGTCTTAGCTCGCCGTGTTAATGTGAGTGTAATCTCTTCTATTCACAGCAGCGTTGCATGCAAACAGGCATACGTTGTTAACGGGCACTTATGGAGTGCAAGCCAAAGATCAGTGCGGTGAAGCCTTGTTACACACAAAGACAGCGATGCAGCCAGACACCAGAGTGGCTCTCTGCACGTAGACTATGACATGTGCAGCCAGCATCACTGTGAAGTGAAAAGAGAGAAAAGGTGCAAGTGGTTTTTGGGGGAAGCAGGGGAGGATAATGAAATACTTGAGAATGCAGAAAGGAATAATAGAGGCAAAGAGAGTGGAGGAGGTCATGTATGGCAGAAGAAAATAAGATATTAGATACTGTTGCTGCTGCATTACTAATTTTACCTTTGCCCTTATATCTTCTCCACTTCCACACTAGTGAGAGACAGAGAACAGAGGGAGGAAATGGCTGCAGGACAGATGGAAAGAGCAGTGACGGATGGCTGGCAGATGAATGGACCTAAATTCGTTGACTGATGGCGCTAAATGACACCATCAGTCAACGAATTAACGGTCCATGATGAGCCAGTATGCGAGCCAGCATGTTTAACCAGGACTTTGTTTGCCAGTGCTGCCAACAGTCAATGCAGCCATGTTTGTTTGTGTCAGAGTTGTTTGTGTGGAGTGTACAGTGTTGAGAGGACACACTGAGAAATGACAGACTAAAATCACAATGGAGAGAGACAGATATAATTGACTGCACGGTCTCTTCCCGGTTTTCAAAAAGCCAGCCCGACTGTTTACAGTACACTGTAAGCCAACAATGCACAGATGTTCTACAGTAGGTGTCTGCAGAAGTTACCAAGTCTAGCAATTCAGTGGAGGCTGAGCACAGTGCACAGTGTTTTAGGCCATTTTGAATCCCTTATGCCTAACTTCTGTAGGGCAATGTTAAAGGTTTCTATCTATTTTAGAAATGTGAATCACCAACATTGGCTTTTGGCTTTTTCCTTTGTTGCCACAGTGGATCATCTGCCTTCATCTTGTCCTCTCCCTTGTGTCCTCTTCTGTTTCACCAACTGTCCTTCCACCAAAAGTCTTCCTTCCCAGTAACCATGAACTTTCTCTGTGGTCTTCCTCTTTTCCTCCTGCCCAGCAACTCCATCTGCAACATCCTTTGTCCTGTATAATCACTGTCCACCCTTTGCAAGTGACCAAACCTTCTAAACATTGACTCTCTTATTTAATTTCCAAACTTTTCAGCCTGAGCTGCCCCTCGAATTTGTTCATTTCTAATCATGTCCATCTTGGTCACTCCAAACGATCCCAGAGGAAAAGGAGCTGGCTTATATTTATATATATAGTAAATATGGTCAATTATCCTATACCCAACAATAGTGTCAGACTTCCCTTCAGTTGCACTGATACTGGGGGGTCTAAAGGGTGAAGGATTATCTAAAGGACCAGTGCGCAGAGACAGGAATAAAAGTTCAATGTAATTTATTACAAAAAATACAAACTAAGGAAGGGCCAGTCACAGGAATGTGGGGCTACAAACTAAACGGGGAAGGACAACAAAAGACGCTGAGGCTGGCTGCCTGGCAAGGCAGGGCTCAGGGGATCAATTCCCAGAACTAGTAAAAAAAGGAGGAAAACACACAGTTAGAAAAATAAATGAAAAAAAAAACAGATCAAACAGTACAAATACAAAGCTCAGACAATTGAATGTCGTGACGCACGTTACCAGTGAACTGAGTGAGACGCGCTGACACCAGGAAGCAGGAGGACACAGAATAAGTAGGGAGGAGTTGATGAGCAGATCAGGAACAGCTGCGGCGATTAGTCTCCCTGCCTCACCTGCCAACCAGCCTCCAGCACTTCCCCAGGAAACACAAACGCAAATCAAAATAAAACAGGAACCAAAGAAACAAAAGGAGAAGGCAACACAAGCCCGACCCGAGCCATGACAGATACATATTTGTTGATATTACATCTGAGGGTCCTCTTATGTGTAAAATATAAGTGAGGGTGACAGCAATTTAAGGGTGAAGTTCTTACAGAAGTCCTGAGCCCAGCTACAGAGAGACAGACAGCAAGTTTTGGATCAGTGGCAGAGTAAGCTGTCTTCCAACTGGAAGGTCAGAGTTTGATCATCTGCTTCTTGGAAGAACCTCTTGGATAAGTAGTGAAAAATCTTAACTCAAGGAAGTCCATCTGCCTACAGCTAACTGCTGGAGATGTCAAAAAGCACCCTTGAACACATAATAGTCTTTTGACATTTTTGAATCAATCATAAAAAAAAAAAAAAGTGACCACTGATAATATTCACAATATGCAGAGTTGCAACTTAAAAAAAGTAGGATTTCTTTTCTTTTACTAGAGGTCCAAGAAATCCTATTGATCAGCAGTCTGTAACTACAGGGCCTTTTCCTCAATCGAAGGCAGTTCAGTTAGGATTTTATTTTCTGAATCATTTGTAATTAGAGTACTTTTAAATTTTCAAATCAATTCAGCGCCACGAAACAAAAACGTACCCAACATTTGGGACAACCTTCCAGTCTTATTTCTGATTTCAGAGAAAATTGCCTTTAGTTTAGTATTTTTCCACTGTGACCCTCAACCATCATAACTTGCACAAAAAAAAGAACAATAATTCCCCCCTTTTCTCCATCCTTCACCTATGATTGAGCCATTAAGTCAGCCAAGCCTGCTGATTAATATACTGCATGTGTCAGACTAAACTGATTTATTGAAGTAAATGATTTGATGAGGGGGTCAGTCCACAAATCTCCCAGGACTAATGTGAAGCTAATGGCAAATGACAACAGGATCAAGCTAAACACTAAGACAGTGACAGCCAGTATATTCAAGGTCATACTGTAGCAGTGAGTTGTTGAGTAATGCGGTGAGGGAAAAAAAGGGGGAGTTGGGCACATGGCAGGGTCATGAAAGGTGGGTTCTTGTGTTATTACCAGAACACATATACAGATCATGCATTTGCATATTACAAGCATAAAATTGCTAATGGCTCAGAAGTGAATTTTGACGCACCCTCATATTAAGCTCAGCACGAATAAGCAAATAATCCGGGGAAAAAAAAATGCATCACAGGAAAAACCAGCAGGGGTCAGTATGGAGCAGTGGTGAACTGGTGCTCACTGTTTTTTGTTTTTACAGGAAAAAGTATATATTTGGATACAGCCAACACAGAAGAAGAGAGGAGAGTAAACTTAACATTGGGAAAAGACTCTGACATGGTCAACACGCTCTCCCATTGGTTAGATGTGGCTAACCAACCTATGGGACGAGGACAATGCACTAAATATGTGCCATTTAAAGTTTTATAAACTGTTACTTGTCGTAGCAAAGAAAAAAAATAAGCCTTCCTTACGCCATTTCTGACTTTTCTTGATAAGGCTACAATTTTGGCACACCAGCATTAGAAAATTTCTAGTCACAGCAAGATGACGGGCAAAGTAGGATTTTCAGATTTTCCGTCCATAACTGGCATCCGCTCATTTTTCAGAAACATTTGCAAGAGGAACCAGAAAATGGGAGATGAAAATGAAACAGGAGAAATGAGAAAATGTGTCAACTTGAAAATTGGAACGATTTGAAGACTAGTGTATAAAGACACATCTAAACACAGCTTAAGCCTTCCATTAT
Source organism: Brachirus orientalis (assembly GCA_016785285.1). NCBI lineage: Eukaryota > Metazoa > Chordata > Actinopteri > Pleuronectiformes > Soleidae > Brachirus > Brachirus orientalis. The sequence continues at coordinate 717,430 of JAFBJR010000247.1, forward strand.
TCCAATCTGCCTATTACGCTTTCACTCACATGGAGCAACAACTTTCATGTTTTGGAGTGTGACTTGCCAGCTCCGCATGGAAAGTCTGCGTCTGCACCGCTAACCCTGAACCCTAGCGGGGGAAACAACATCAAACAAATTATTGAATAATTGAATGACCAAATGAAACAGCCTGCACTGCCAGCGATCAATAGACCCCTCCATTCCCCATAAGGCATTCACTACTTTAACTTTTTTCCTTTTATTTTCCCATTCCTTTCTTTCTTTGCTTTTCTACCATTCCTCTTATCACAAGCTCTTGTTGCCATTGATGTAATGAAACAAAGTAATTAGACTTATTTACTGTATTTAACTGTTTTTGGCGTTGGTTCTTTACTTGAGTTCAAACTCTTCAACTTTAACTTTCACTTCATCAGATGTCCTAATAAATTACAATGGTATCAGTGTATCTGATTTAAATTGTTACATGAAGGAAATGAAGACACTCAGTAGCACAAAGATCTCTGATGGTAAAGAAATAAATAAAATGTATATACCTTACAACTGTGTATCTTCAAATGGCTTTTACTTTGAAACCTTTGTCAAACAATGGTGATAGCAGTGTTTAGCTCTGGTGTCATTCCTACACCGCACACAGGAAGTGACTGTTTTTTATCAAGGCAGACGGAGGCAACAGCAACATGGCAAACAGCTCAGAGTCTAAGTGAACACACAAACAAGAGCCCACATAAAGTGAATCCCACTGCTCAGAAATGCCAATGGTTCAGCAGTTTGTTAGGATGAATGCTTTTTGCCCCACCTGCACCTGCACCGCTGCTGCTGTATACGCTCAAACACTCCCTCAGTCAGGTCTGATACTATTGTTTGAGTGGGCCCATTTTCAGAAAAAAAGGACGCAGCACGCACATGATATTACGTTATTCGTAAAGACCAACCAGAGGCAGCATCAAAAATTAACCAAAGCAGTTTAACTTTAAAGCTTTAAAGACCTCTGACATGTTTTTACATTTATGCTCCACTTTCAAGCTGGTGAACCATAAAAGGTAAACCTAAAAGGCTATTTGATAACAAATTACTTTTCATTCTACCACACAGTAAAAGTTAACCATTTTAATACTTTTGTTCTTGTAGTATTCTTATAGGTGACTGTAATTACTTTTCCCTTTCACCATTTATTTCCCCTTTGTTCTCCCCTCTGCTCATCATCCTCTTTTAAACCTCTGTCTGCATCTGCACTTTCCATCCTGTTCTCCTTCCCTCTCTTTCTTCATCTCATACTGCAAACATGTCGAGGCATTTTCAGCTGCTCTTCAATTGTCTGCTTCCATCTAAAGTATGGCAAACCGATATATCACGTCAATATTAGACTTGCCAAGACAGTACAGTTAACGTCACGATGGATAGTATGCACTTTGGTTGGAGAAAAGTTGAATATGGTTTTGGTGCATGCAAAACACTTCCTGTAACTCTGAGGAAACATTTGCTAACATGTATGATATTGGAAGAGAAAAATAGTTTACTAAAGAAAAGCAGCACAAATTCAAATGTCAGATGTATTGTATTGTCAGCCCTAATGGACTCAAGAATCATTTCATGCCTATTTATTCACTTTCCGATTCGCCCACTGAGAAAACTGCATTCCATCACCTTCATCTTTATCACACTTCCTCCCCTCCTGTAAATATGAGCCAGGCCTGCATCACAGATCCCATCTCAGACAGCGGCGTAACCAGCCAGGCAGAAAGACACTGTAGGATTTCACAACAGAGGTTAACAGGTGAACGCAGAGGAGGGAAGAGTGAGATGGGAAAATGGATGAGTGCTGGTGTTTTTCCCGAGCCGCCACTCTGAGTGTGTGACCCTCAGTCAAGCCTCATGAACACATTCATGTATCTACCTGATCAGATGAGTAGCAGCCACTGAAGCACAGTATCAATCTGACTTCTCGAGGTACAGGTAAGTAAGAGCACACAAGGTTCTGTGCCCAGATTAAATTGTTTACAAGAGAAGAGGAAAAACTTTAAAAGAGGGGGCATTTTGCTGCTTTATACTCTAACTCCCACAAATGCTGTGATCCTGTTTAAAATGAGAATGACTTTACATGTTTTATGTTGAGGTCAGTATTAAAAGGTCCTATAGTACGTGAAGGTTTTAGTGGTCTAGAAAATTAAAGCCATATTTCTCACAAAATGGAAGCCTCCCGTCTCAGTTTGTTGGTTCCCTTACTTTTCCGTGCAGTTGCTTTGCCTGTGATTAAAGGCACAGGAAAAGCCAAAGGCAATCCTTCACGCAGGCGTACAGATTCCACGTGCCTCCATCATGATTATATATCTGCGACAACTCTGAACGCTGATGTGCCAAACAGATTTGGTGAGGTATAAACATGCATTCACCATCACTCTGTTTAAAAGAGTGACGGTGAATTATAGTGCGACTGCTAACTACATTAACACTGTAGTGCTTGTTTTATGGTGTTGCTGGAAGCTGGACATAAAGAGCCCTAGATCTCCCAGGAGCACGGCACCAATGTGATTTCATGTAAGGTATGACAATGTCAAAATTAGACTCTGCCAAGACATGATGTTGACGTCATGATGGATATTATTCACTTTGAATGAATACGTTTTTTGTGCACGGAAAACTGACTCGGGGCAGGCATCTGCTACCATTAGGAGTACACAATATTGGACTTATTTTGCTTGGTCTAACAGATACTGATACCAATATACAGTATATACATACATATACTGTACGTTTTCCCCCGTGTCCAACTGCACAGGTCATTTAGTCTCTTCTGTAGTGAAATTAACACAATATTTTGCGTCCTGAAATCACAGCAGATGTACAAAGTAGATAAAGCAAGATGTTTTTGTACAAAATAAGTAAACATAACAAAATGATAGTTGGAGAGGGCACAAAGATAGAAGTCAAGGAGGTAGCAGCCTTTTCAGCCTTCTGTTTTGGTCACTAGTCATATCTGATAATACTAAAGCCAGTATTGGCAGATACTGATACCGTGGTGATAATATCGTGTAGCTCTTGCTAACATGAATGATATTGGCTTATAGTTCCACTTTTGTGCCACAGGTAATTCCAAACACACCAAGTTTACAAAATAACATATTTAAACTTTCAACTTTTGTGTGTCATGATGTTAAATTGCTGACTTTGGTGTAGGCCATCAGATAAAACAGCAAATATATTGTGAAGATATCATAGATGTAAGCAAGCATAGATTTTATCAGGTGAACTGACGATTTGTGAGGACTGCATACAACCACACTTCAAGAAATCCTGAACCGTCATCAGTTTCCATTTTCTACTCCATTATTCTCCACATGAGGGTCATGGGGGGAGCTGGAGCCAATCCCAGAGTACAGCCTGGACAGATCATCAGTCCATCACTGGGCCAACATACAGAGATGAACAACCATTCACTCTTTCAACTGAACACTGGAGCGTAAAGTTAACCCAATCCCCAATATGCATATATTTGGATTGTGGGAGAAAGTCATTGTACTCAGAGAGAACCCACTTGCACATGAGGAGGTCTTTAACTGAACCAGCATTCAAACCGGTGACCTTCTTACTGTGAGGCAACATTGGTAGCTACTGCAACAATCACTTTAATTAAGATTACATATGGAAATTGCATTTTTAATTCCTCTGCCAGGTGATGTCTGTTTCAGTTATCGCAAATGCTGTGGCTACATGCCATGTGGCAAAGAAGATACCATCAATTTCATAACACCGCTAACTTTATAAAGTGAGGGTAACAAAAAACATTTTCTTATTGTTTTGAATTTAACTGCTTTGTATCAATCTGTACTAAAGAGTTTGGGACACTAGGGAGTTTAATTCTAGTTTTTTTTTTTTTATAAACATCCTGTCAATATTTATGGGCAAGCAAAATCAGAAAGTTTTCCTGTCCATTCATAAACCATTGACCCCATTTTTTTGTACGTGTTTTTTGCAGGTTTTTAAAGAACAAGACAAACTTTGGAATGTCTGGAATCACCTCTTGGGGAATTCGAGTGTAGTCGAGTATATTGGCCCACACTTCCTTTTAACTTTAGTGTGTCTGTATTTGGTTTTTCAAAGAATAAACTGTCCAGACAAAGACATGAGCTCTGCAGTGAATGTTTATCAGTGACAAATTATACAAGGTACTTGTTTGTCTTATTTTTTTTTTTTTTTAACTCTTGCTCTTTGTGGTACGTGTAGCAGGTACCATTTGATCTTAGAGCTACTGTATTATGTCTAAGTAACTCAGTCTCCAGGATCACATGCTGCAATTGTATTTCATTTCTTTTGTGCGAGCTCAAATATATGAAGCAAAATGTACATGTTTTACAAATTTTGGCTGAAATGAGGGTGATGGTTATGATGATACCTATTTAGTGGTTAATAATTTGATAAGGTTTAAAAACACTTAACTAAAAGGAATACAATCTCTGATTGGTTTATCTGATGTTAATGCCAAAAACACAGCCACAAATAATTCAGACGCTAAATACAACACCTTGTGCCTCACTTTTGCACGGATTACGTGTCCTGAAAATAGTAAAATTGGAGAAGGACATGAGGCAAATACAATGATCTTGTGGGTGAGCCTCGAATTTGACACATCTGCCTTATACCATCAAGTCAGTCAGTCAGTCAGTCAGTCAGTAAAAGGTTAACACACAATGTCTATTTCAACCTGGACTGAAACTGTAGGTTTGCTGCTTAGCAGATGTATTGCTCACTGTCAGTGTCACTTTTAAAATGTTATGAGAAATGTTGCCATTGTATAATATTCAACTGTACAGAAAATCGAACTGCAAATTTACCATGTTCTGCAGAATAAAATTTAAATATATTTCCCATAAGTATGTTTGTACACGCGTGTAATCCCCAAAAATCTGCTGCAGATACAAGCCATATCAATCAGCTCAATAGACCACTCACTCACTCATTTTCTACCGCTTTATCCACTAAGGGTCGCGGGGGGCGCTGGTGCCTATCTCCAGCTAACATAGGGCGAGAGGCGGGGTACACCCTGGACAGGTCGCCAGTCCATCACAGGGCCACAAAGAGACAGACAACCATTCACTCTCACATTCACACCTACGGGCAATTAACCTAATCCCCAATTCTGCATGTTTTTGGACTGTGGGAGGAAGCCGGAGTGCCCGGTGAGAACCCACGCACCACGGGGAGAACATGCACTCAATAGACCAGTCTATTTTTTTTTTTTTTTGACAGAAACATGTAAGTAGACATTTGCCATTATTCATGTGAGTTTAGAATTTAAAGTTTGAACAAAAGTCCTTTAATGGAGTGGGAATGTTCTGATCATCAGCCACAAATAAGATTTGTGAATTGTGAAGGCAAGGCACCATACAAACCTTTTTACTCCTGCAAGGAAAAAGGAATAGCGCATGCAACAGTGCAAAATGATGGGCCACTGGAAGACCAGTTCATCCCACAGACACAGATCTTCATACTGCCTCAGTAATAAAACACTATGGTTTCTCAGACCCTGGTACTTCTAGTTTGTTACTTTGCCTATTATTAATACTGTTCCTTGGATCCTCTGTCTGCCTGAAAACACCCACCACACTCAGCCAACCTTAGTCTGCTTGGATTCAGTTGTTTGGATGACTGTCTGCTTTACCACCTGCCTCATCTGCCTGTCTGATCGGGACTCTGGAAACTCTGAAGGATTTGGAAAACTCGCCTGCTTTGTCTTCTGGACACAGTTTTTTTCTGTCTGTCTATTCATTATCTCAACCATTTACATAAAATCCATCAAATCTCTGCATGTCTCCACCCTCTTACCACGAATGAATGAAAAATTCACTTGATTTAATTGTGTTTTTTAGGGAAGTGGCTGGAGCCATGCAGCTGTGTCTTGACTTTGCATAGGCTAATGTAATCATGACTAGCACTGCTAATTCAGGGCAGTGGCTGGGCACACACAGTTCACTGTCAATTAAAGTTACAGTGAGCAAGATATTTTGGCATTATTGATCTTTAATACACGATGGACTTTCAGCATGATGTAAATGAAGAGATATGAGAGACAATGACACTTCTGCTGCAAAGAAATCTACAGAAAGTCTACAACAGAGTTGGCCTTAAACATAGGAAGTTCTGTCTATATCAACAAAAAGTTTCAGAGATGTTGCATATGAAACTAGGCGTTTCATTCTTTCTAGCCACAACAAAAATGAGGAATCCATTTTTTTTGTATCACCACCAAAATTTAGAAAGTTCTTCCATAAAATACATCCTCAGAAAACTTGGAAATTTAGACAATTAGACAAATAGACTAAAATCAGGAAAATCACAACCTCGTTGGTGATCGGTTGCTTTTATGTGGTTGAAAGCATGTGATAACATAAAGGTGAGTAAATACTGTCTGCAGAGGTCCACATGACGTAACTGTTAAAATCTCTTCATGTCTGCAATGATACGCATGAACCCAATGTGTTTGTTGCCAAGTGATAGACAGTACATGTACATCAGCATGTAATGAAAGGCGGAATGGAACGTCAGTCCACTGTAGACCCTCATAAGTGGAAGTTCTAGTGGAAATACTAAACAGGCACAGCATGGGAGAGACCTTAGTAACACGCAAGACCAACAGTGGAACAGCAACGTCATAAGAGATCATTATTTTGATGTGTGGCTTGGAGTCAGTAGCACTGTCTGAAAGACAGGAGGTGGAGCTGGAGGTGGCAGAGCTGAAGATGCTGAGATTGTCATTGGGAGCGACCAGGATGGACAGGATTACATGTGCAGAGTAGGGATAGTGATTATATTGGACAAAGGATGTTGAAGATGGAGCTTCTGGGCAGGAGGACGTGAGGTCAGCTGGTGTAACAGAAGAGGACACAAGGGAGAGGACATGACGGCGGCCGATTATTCGCTGTGGCGACCCCTTAGGGAGAAGCTGTTCCATATAAATCTGTGGCAGGTTACGTTAGACAATAAGAAACACTGTGATTACAGTAAAGGTTTCAGAAAAGTAATTGCAATCATAATAGAGAAGACCACTATATGAAATATATGAGAATAATTTAATTATATGACACATTAAGACAATGCTTTGTGTTATTTTATTTAATTGGCAGTTTGGAAGCTGCTCTATCCATTTAGTTATTGATTATGTTAGAGGTACTGTAGGTTGACCACTGCTCACCATCTCTGTCCAACATTTTGTTTTGGGAAATTACTTTGTTGCCATGTCTGCATAGCAACACATCTAAAGCAGAAGAAGAAGAACAAGGAGCTATGTTAAGTTTGATTTCTAAAATATGATAAACATTTTTAGATATTTCATAAATATCTTCCACTTTTTTTTTTACTTACCTCTAACTGTGTTTAAAAAAAGTAGACAACAACTCGTATGTCATGAGTTGATCAGCAGGGCTGTGGCTGTTTAATATGGGGACTGGATTTATCAATAGTCTGAGCAAGACTAGTTGTGCAGGAAACATCACTGGCAATACATATGCTTTAAATGGGAGCTGTAAGGTGTGCAGACGCTTTCTTTATACAAGAAATCCCCAACCATAAGAGGAGGAGGTGAGGAAGCTGCAAGGATTTGAGAGATTTGAGAATCAAGAGACTGAGAAGCAATTAAGAGAGGATGCGGCAGCCATTTACAATGAGCATATAAACATCGTCTTGAGTCACCAAATCGTCATGTACACACACTTGATGTGCATATTTCCACCCACTGTCAATGTTTTGTCTCTGTATGAGATTCAGGGACAAGGATGAGAACTTCCTGTCCCACACAGTAGAGTTTCCTGCTTAAACACTGTATATACAAAGCATATAATAAATTATGCATGGTCCTTTTGTATTATATGTTGTATTTTCACTTTCTATGTAAGGAAAAGCCAGATGATCAAACGTGATAAGATCACAGGATTGGATATTAGAAAAAAAGAGTTCAGTATACAAATGAGGTGTACAGTAAATTATTTTGGAGAATTATAAAGGATTTTTACCCTAATTTAACTTAAGTCATTGTGATGGTTAAATGACCAGCCTTGCAAGATCAAAACTGTTCAGATTCAGGAGGTCTTGTGAATTACTTCATAGCACTACGCGCACACCTCCTACCCAGTTCCCGGCAATAAGATCAAGGCAGCGATAGCATAATTTTAGAACGTTAGTCATGACAGAGCCAACGAAAAAGAAGCAGAGAAAACTGTTGTCAGAGGAAGTGAGGCAGAGGAAACGACTGTCTGACCTGAGCGAGGGGCCACACACGAGTGCCAGCTTTTTTCAAATGGCGAGAATGGCAATCTGTGAAGCATGAAAAACAGATGCTGACTGGCACGGACATGGCTCCATGGCTCCGTTGACAACAAATGCCAATGGCTAGGACGAGGAGCATCAGCAGTGAGTTTTTACAACAGTGAGGACAAAGTGGTAGACAAGGGATGGATGGATGTTTTTCCGGTGGTGTCGCAAAAATATGTACTCAGAGGAGCTCTGCAGAGAAAAAGGTTAAAAAGTGTCCAGAGTTGCAGAGTTCCACTTTAAAAAGGCTGGTTATAGTTAAGTGGTAAATGCATCAGCAAAAATGTCCAATTAATGGCTAAGTTGTCTAAAAGAGGAAAAAAAAAAACTGTATTGGAATGATTAATAGATTAATATTGACTAACATTCAATTTGTGATATTGATACCATATTGGACACAAAAATCTGGTTTCAAGCCATCCCTACTTTAAAGAGTGCTTATTATCTATTGAGTGTGACCAGCAGTTTGCTGCTTCTGGTAACAATAAAAACCCTTATTAATAAAATCTAAAAGCATTACTGTTTTACATGCAACAGCTTGATTTCCATGTACAGAAGAAAAGAGCCACTCTAAGAACTGATACACTGCTGTGGTAGAACGGTTAGTGTGCGAGAATGTCTCACTAAAAAGCTCATGATGCAAAAATATCTCTCGCCATTCTTTCGACAGACCATCAAGCTGACTGACAACTTCTGTGGAGTGAACTGCTGGAGCCAAATCTCACAAAAGAACAAAATTCTCTATGATGTTTTTGGTACAGACATATAGTACAGTGATATGGTAAGCTTTAGTTTTAAGATTTGTCAAAAACTGACAGGTATTTTGTTATTGTATGTATTGCTCAAGGTTTGAAGATAGAGATTTTGAAAAAAACTCAGTAGTACTGTAGCATTTCCTTCCAAAAGTGTTAAGCCATGTTGTCAGTATCAGCCACAGACACAGTTTTATAGCGACTCTTTCTGTGGTCCCACATTGTTCAGATGAAAACAATTCACAGTGCCAGTGTCGGTAAATTGGACTATCTATGGTAACCAGGACATTCCTATAAAAGACACATTGCACATATTTTTTTTAACAATTTGTCATAAAATGGAGCATGACAAAAAGCCAGTGCCAGGCTACATCCAAACTACCCCATTTTCATTTAAAACACAGTCCATATACAGTATGCCTGTCATCCACACTACCTCAAACTAAAAAAAAATTAAAAGCAATGCCAGCCGTGTTTTTATTTGAAAACTCCAAGGCTGCATTTTAGAACAGACAGGCTAAAATGGAGATATCTTGGAAACATATCTATGTCCCAATCCACCGGCTGGACACTCTGAAGTTTGCATCTGTCAACTGGATGTTGTCAAATGTGTCACAGTGCAGCGACGTAAGCTGTCCTAGTTCGGTTTGATTTGTCGACTCCTTTAAACGTGGCTGAGGAATGCAAAGGATCCACTCAGTGTATCCTTCGTGGCCTACCATATTCTAGAATTCTCTGCACTGGCAGAAGCATTGGTCATGTAACCAGCGAGCTCTCTGTGGGTTTGACTATCTCACTTCCATCTCCTCCAAAAGGATGTGGTCAACTGCATCCTTCAGAGGATCCAGCCTGTGGATTGAAACATTATGATATACAGTAGTTCTTTTCCTGACTAGTACTTATCCGATTCAACTGTTAACTGTAAACAAAATCCCTGTTAAATCTTAGTTTGAGTTGCATCTTGTTGTTGGTCTGGTAGAAGAATTCCTGGTTCTTACTTTTCACCATTTCTCATGCATAATATTCTCTGAAATTAAGCAACTAACTGCAGAGGAGAGAATAAACTTACACTGATATGTGCACATCTACTGTGGCTGAATGGTCATATACTACCTTATTTACTACCTTATTAGGTGTATTAATATGTATGGAAATCACTTCTGTGGTACCCCCATTTGGAAGAAGATCATATTCATTTAAAAACCTAATGTTTAAATAAAAGCATATTAGCTGATCCTTGAGTGCTCAGAGCTTTTTGTTATTGATGTAATAATCTCAGAATCTTGCACGAAACAGACTTTTACCTTGTCCAGTTTTTTGGCCCAGTAAATAAATAAAAATCGATGTAGTGATTATTATTGGGATGTATGCAATTTTTATACATCATCACATTCAAAAACCCTTGCAGTTAGTTGATCTTGATTCAGTCCTATTTTCAGGATATTCTTTAATGTAGGAAATCATCATTTTCTTTTCATATGTCATTCATTCCAGGACCTCCAGAGTTATAATGATTTTAATGAAGATGCATGGACTAAAAATATGCATCCCGCCTGTAATGCAAATAACGATCTCTATTTTTCTTTAATTTAATGGAATTTTACTGTACTTTAAAACAGATTTTTACAATATGGTTAATCACAATAGTCATGACAAGTACATTCTGTAACTGTCAAATAAGTCAATTGTGTCAGTCCATCAGAGTGACTTGTGTTCTCTGTTTCTGACAACGATCTTCAGCCACCATGATTAAGAGTTAGACCTAAAGACTTTTTTGTAAAGGTGAAAAAAAAAAACTAAATGTCATAATTGTTACAGCTGCTTTGGCATATGTTATTTACAAGGAAGCATTTTTCTTTTGTGTGCATTAGTTGAAATGGCTGCAGACATTTTAGTTTGAAAAACAGCCTCATTTAAAGGCTCCAATGATTTATTTCCCTGGAGAGTTAAATAATGTTCCCCAAACTATCCAAAACAAACATGTTCACAAAAAACATGCAAATAACTTTATGAAACTAAATTAATATAAGACAAGAATAAGAAAGGAAAAAAAAACATACATGGATATGACCCAATTCTGGTTCTAAGGGATAGGAACTGCATTTCTCGCACATCAAGTTCTGTCAATATAGGCATGCTGTACTGTACCTGCTTGGAAATTATACAAGGCCCTCTAAAACGAGTCACCTAAACACAACACAGCTCCAACACTAAGCCACTAAATCGGTATCCACACCCTGCACTTACACTGAGCTACACACAACAACCACATGCTATTCACAACATGAAGGCTCAGAGAGAGTTTAGCTTCAGCGGTGAGTTTCTTCACCCCACAACAAGCACCCAGTGAACCAGCAAACAACAACGTTCACTTCACACAGCAGTGGGCATACATCATGTCTTACCTTTGGTGTTTTGTCACCATACATTTGCTATGTCCACTCAGACGCAGGAGAGAAATGTGGTCTACTGCTGCAATCTACTGATTGAAAGTGGTAGCTCTTTCCACTGTTGTCCAGTATGTCCACCACTTCTTTTGTTTTGGTCCTGCAAGTTAACAAGAGTTTCCCCACTGTCTCCCAGAACTTTGAACAGCTTCCTCCTTTGAAGGTGTGCCATTCCAGGGTCTGGATCCTCCCAAGTGCAAGGCGGATGAAGTCATCTCCTCCCTTGGCTGCACACTTGGTAGGAGGCGGAACTCATGCCTGTGTGAAATGAGACGGACTCACCGTGACAACTCTGAGAGGGGGAGGGGTGTTCCTTTTCTTCCTCTTCTACTAAACACCGACACGTTGCACACCGTGAGGCCAAACACTGCCCTCCACAGTTCAAAGTCCTGAATCACAGTTCTTCTGCTCTTTGAAGTCTGATTTAAACCCCAAACAGCCAAAACATCTTTTTTGTTTTTGTACCAGCTAATTAGTTTTGTGATTATTTATTCATTTTGATAGGCCTTCAAATTAATATCCCTTTTTTTTAAAATATATTTTATGTGGCTGAGAAACAAACATGGACAAGACAAACTATTTCCCTTAAATGTTACTCACCCGAAATATGATTTACAAAAATAACTTATCTCCTCACAGGTTTATGCTGAACAACAGCTAGATATTGTACAGGAATAAAACTTTTGTTTTGACAACAACAGTTTGATAACAACAACATTATATGTGTAAGTCAACTAAACCAATGTAGTCAACTCAATTATTAATTAATCACAGAAGATAATTTTGGACATGAATGAATGAAATAGAACTAACACAGGTCTACCCACATCAAAAAACAGGCTAAAGCTCTCACTCTTTAACCTTTAACATGCACAGGTTAAAGCTGGTTAATAAAATTTTCAAAAAAAAAAAGAAAAGAAAAAGCTCTGCTGCTGGTGTGCAAAGATTTCTGGGATATCCTCCGCTGTGAAGGATACGCAAACGTATCCTTAAAAAAGGGGCAAACATCGGCTGGAGCTGATGATTCCTGTGACAATTGACGCATTTTGACAGTATCTGGATGACAAATCCACACTTAGGAGGATCCAGACCCTCGGTGGAGACACAGCATGTGATTTGGACTCTTCTGATCAGATGGTTGACAACCAACACTGTACATTTATTACTGCCACCTACCAGGCTGGATAATTCATAACTGACCATCAACTTCCTCTTGATTTCTTCGGAGCTTTACAGAGGTTGGCACTGATAACACTGCAATCCTGTCTCCTTTCACCTTTGCTGTAAAGAGGTAATTTAGGTGTTTTTTGAAGTGTGTGTATGTGTTAGTTATTGCCACAACACTGACTTTGACAAGTGTCTTGTCATGCATTCTGCCACATCCAGAGACACTTGCTCTCACTGACAAAAAATCTATGCCTGCTTAAATCTATAAATATATATAAGTATTATATTATGTATTTGCCCCTTGATCTCACAGTTACACAGCCTTTTCTGACAAGACACTGGAGTTTGCCAACTACTCACTCTCCCACACCAAAGTCCATAAAGAAAATGTGCATTTTTAGCTCTCAGTGACACTGGAGGTGCTGTTGGTCTACTGCTGCCTTATTTAGTAAGTTTATGTCACTAAGGTGAATCAGAGCAAAGGATCTCATACCCATATGAACTTACTGATGGAGGCAGCAGTTGATCATCGACTCCTGTGTGCTGCGATGTAAAATCTGAAAACGCTGAAGAGTGAGAAGTTTACAGAGTTCAACTTTCAGACAAAACTGCTGTCTTAAGATGTGATACTGTCAGTCAGGTCTGATTGTATTGCTTGACAGAGTCTGTTCTCACACAAGAAATGCTATATGTAATAATATTATATTGCTACTATCCATAAAGACCAAACGAAGCAGAATAATCAGAATGAGAATCAAAAATATTTTATTCGTCCCTGGGGGTGAAGTTACAGCTACACCAGCTGAGAACAGAAAATAAAATCTGAGATTCACCTCTCTCCAGAGCCGCAGCCTAGAGTCTTGCATTTTTGTATATTGAGAAACTGGCCTATCACAGACGTGTACATACCCAGTAGTGGGTTACACATCCATAAAGACCAAACGAAGCAGAATAATCAGAATGAGAATCAAAAATATTTTATTCGTCCCTGGGGGTGAAGTTACAGCTACACCAGCTGAGAACAGAAAATAAAATCTGAGATTCACAGCCTATTAAAACTATATATATTAACAATGTGTGTAATAAAAAGAAAAACAGAGATTATATACAATAAATGCAGTATATACAACATGCAGTATATAAGCAGAATTAGAAGCAGTAACCAGAATAACCAGAATAAGTGAATTGTTTTCATTCAGTCATCGTCTACAACTTCATCATCCGCATTAGGGATGTCACCAGGCCATTGCAGAGCCAACATAGAAACAAACAACCATTCACTCACACCCATGGGCAAATTAGAGTGTTCAATTAACCTCTGCATGTTGTTGGACATGTGGGAGGAAACTGTCATGTTCTGTCTCCTGGCTGGGGGAGTTTTTGGGTCAGTTTATTTCCTGTTTTATTTGTCTACCTCCTTTTGCTCCCGAGTCCGTTTCCTCTGGCTGCTCGGCTGGACGGGGAGCTTAACCATCACATCTGTCTTCAATGGTCTCATCAGTGTCTACCTATATATGCCTGGATTTCCTGTTCCCCCCCTTGTCAGTGTATCGCATTTCTCTCGTCTGGTAACTCCATACCATGCTACTCTGTGACTCAGCTCAGATCACTCTTAGTCTTATTCAGGCTTCATGTGTTTTTTCCGTCCCCTGATTTTGTGTTCTCTTTTTTGGAAACCTGTTCCTGAGCTCCCCCTCGCCAGCCAGCCAGCCTCAGCGCCTTTTGTTCGATTCCTATGAACTGGTTACTTTTAGTTGTCTTTTTGTAAATAAATAATTTTTGAACTCCCCTTTTTTAGTCTTTGTGTTTTGGGGTCCTCTTTTTTGGATGATTCTACTGAGTCATTACAGAAACCTTAGTACCTGGACAAAACCCACACACGCAAGAGGCAAATTGTATTTGTAATGTTGGGCTATAAAAATAAAGTTGACTTGAATAGACAGGGAGAAAGGCCCAGACCAGGACACAAACCGGCAACCTTCTCACTGTGAGTCAACAGTGCCAGCATCAATAATAACATCAATGATAACAAAAAGCACCAGAGTCACACACTGCAGCTTTAAGCATGTGCTTTTCATCAGGTGAGCCTCTTGTTCAGTAGCTAAAATTGATTTTCCCTTGTTTCTCTACGTGTACTTCAAATTAATTCCTGGCAGGGAGTGCATTCACACTCAACCCTGATTATGTGTCAGCACTTCATATGACCAATAAAAAAAAAAAAAAAGGTACACTATGCGCTAACACCGTTTGCAGATGATCCTTTAAGATTAATTACAGGTTCAGATTAAATTACAGCCTATAGCATCAGAGACAGTTCAGTGCTAGAGGTTATTGAACATGTTCAGTGAAGAGAAAGAACAATGGGAACACACACACACACACATTATCATCATGATAATCAGTATGTTAACTACATAGCACAGCTTTATACTCCGCAAAGTGCTGCATATGATGACTCATCTTATATAATGTATCCATATTCAAGCTTTCCATATTCACACCTGCGGTTACGGAGCCCTACTCATAGATTTGGCAGTGAAAGCCAAGTAGTCGGCCAGTCAACCAACGAGTCAGCCAGTCCGCAGGAGGGGAGCACTGCCTCCCTCAGACACTGATTTATTGGACAATTTCACAGCAGTGTCCACAGTAATGGGACAGGATAAATGGCTGACCCTTCACTGACTGAGCTGACTTCTGGGGAAGAGCAGAACTGGCTTGCACTGTTTGTGTGTGAGTGTGTGCCGTTACAGTACGTGTCAAGGCACCATCTTTTGTGGAGATTGTGTGTGTGTGTGTGTGCTTTATTTCCCTTCCCCACCATCTCTTGATCAGTGTGTTTCAGTGTGCTGTTGCCAGTTTTAGGGTTTTTTTTTTATTTCTGTATCTCCCTTTAGTCCCTGCACCAGCTACAACCAACAACTCACATTTTTCATCCATACTCCACTACCCAATTATGACTATATTACACTGTCTAAATTACTCTGTTTGTGTGACTGTTTGTTAGTATATGTGTGTGTGTGAGTGTTTGCTTTCTTGTCCAGTCACTCTGTATGTATCATTACTTCTTCTTCTCTCCCCTTCTCGTCTTTATCTATTTCATCTTTCCTGTCTGTATGCTGTTTTTGCCCATAACCCTGCCTAAGACTTATCTTCACTGTGCGAGTGTTTGTCTCTTTTTATTCTGCCTGCGTACTTGCCCGTGTGCGAGTGCATGTGTGTGTGTTTGTGTGCATGTACATTTTTATGTACACTCGTCTTCCCATAGGGATCTAAGTGCATCAGTGTGCTCAAATATGCAGGGTCACAGTCACTCGAATGCAACAGTCAAACTTTTTACAGCTTCCATTATTATTTGGATGTTGTTAGAAAATAAATATAGAAAAAAAAGGAAAAAAAAAAACTGTTGCAGCTCTTAACACTGAGGCTCCTTTGACAAATGCTTTTAAAGGCTGCAGACAGTTTTCTTTCTTTCTTTTTTGGGGGGATAAAAGTCATTGACAAATCGTGTTCAGTATGTGTAAAAGCTCACAGTCATTCATTTAGCACAGCAGTTTTCATTTGCGATGATAAATTAGTGTAATTGCTACTGCGGTTACATCTTAACTCATTATTGGAAGACACTGTTGAAGTTATTTTCTAATGCAGAACTACAGTTACTGTAGTTAGATCTGCATATATGAAGAATGGGTGTCGTCACTTGATTACAAAAATGTACTAATTTTGCATCCATTTGCATCCTAATACTGAAGCTTGTGATGATCGATGCTAAAATGTAAATATCACATGATTAATGTTTATTCAACATAAAGGAAAATAAGTGTCAGTGTCCGGCTTCCTGTCTTTTATTTTTACTATTATTTCCTGATTATGCCTTCCTGGTTATAAGCCCTGGGGTTCACAGCAGCAGGTGTCAGCGTGTCTTGTTTTGCCATGTGGTAACAACCGTCATTTTGTGAAGTCGCTCTAGCTCTTTTTACTGCTCGTGTCTTTTTACTTTGTTTTTTTGTAATCCCTGCAGTATCCCCATGTCAAGGTCTCCTGCCCAACCATCCAGTCAGTCTCTTCATCTTTTGTTTGTTACCTCCTTCTGTGGATTTTTAGTTGTTATTTTTTGTTAATAAATACTTTAACCTTCCCTGGCAACTATTTTCCGCTTATTTTTGGGTTATTAACAGCCTCAAGTCTAATCATTACAAAAAGCTTGTTATTAAATTACGATACTATATTGTGTAGTTGCACATTTAAAGTTCCAGTGTGTAATTTAGGTAATTTTTTTTTTTTTTCATTTTGGCAGAAATTGCAGATAATATAATTATATTTTTTGTATGTGTACAATTACCTGAATATGAATTGTTTTTTTTCATTGTCCCAGAATGAGCCTATTATATTTATTTCAGTAGGAGGGTGAACCATTTTTGACCTCTATATTTTTACAGTAGCCCACAATGGACAAACCACAAACCTGTGCTTACTCCTGAGGGTAAGTCAAGTGTCTCTACCTCTTCAATGCTATTTCTTCCATTTATTCCACTTACCATCTTGCTCACATGTTTCATTATTCACCTATGCCCAATTCACTTCTATATTGTAGATTAGGTCCAAGTGAGACTTTCCATCTTGAACTCTATCATTCGCTATGTTTACTGAATTTGATTAAAATCAATCTAATTAGAAATTAGAACTTCTCGTTTTACACGGATGTAAAATTAACTAATCAATTATGACGTGTGCATGCACACATCAAATGTTTAACCAGAATAAACCATTTTTGATGCAGGCAGACTTGTTCGATTGTCCTGAAATGGTAGAATAAGGCCTTGTTTAGACTACAGCACTACACTACAGAGCAGGCACTGATTTCTGCTGTCTATTTGCTTTATTTTGTTTAGGCTACTTGTTTTTCCAGGGCGTAACTAGAGAAATCCATGCAGAAGGCCAGACTAGACAATGTCAATATGGACGCATGCATATCAGCTCTGATCATTTGCAATGCTTAATGTGAACAGTTGGTCAGGAAGATGAGAATCTGATCAGATATGCTTACAAATCTGATTTGAGGTGCAGTCTAAACAAGGCATAAAGAGCTTCACTTCCATCTGTAAACCAACCGCTGCTTCTGTGTTTGTTATATAGGGGGCGAAAGCAGAAAGACATGTACATAAATCCAAGCACATTTCAATTACTCCCATACAATCTTTTATTTTCTTTTAATGTCTCTAATAAGAAAACTGTGTCAGCTCCAGACCAGCTTTTGCTCCCACTCCCACCATGCTATATGATTTCCAGAAACATCAACAGTACTAATATGTCATATTTATGTCGGGCAGATGTGTGACAACACAAATCAGGAAGTCTTGATTGTAACAACTATTAACATGAACACCGATCACAATGACAATGAGATTAACCACTCCTCTCAATTTATTTCCAATAGGGAAATAAATTTATTCAATAGGGAGACCAGAGTATTCAGATTACAGAAAATGTGTCCATGTTAATGTAGCTACTCTTTGCATTCATGGGTGTAGAACAGAGGCTTTTCAAGGCTTCTTCTTTTGAAGGATGGTGTTGTGGCACTCACGGAAAAAGGTCAGATGCCACAGGAAGTAAACACAACACAATTTCATGTGTTGTAGTCCTCTTTGATTGGATAAAATAACCTATTTAAAAATAATCGCAACTTGTCAACACTAATAATGACACATTCAAACACTAACAGGGTACAGGTTTTACAGGCCCCAAAAGTAGCAAAGACAAATGGGGAAAAAACACAAACTAATCAAAATGCAATAAGGCACTGATAAAATCTTTTAAATTTATTCAACAGTGTGCAAGGTAATTAACAATTATGAATCACTAATTATTTAAAAACCCTACCAATTTTGATATCAGTCCGATATAATCATTTTGGAGCTTTTAAACTATTGAAACTGTTAACATATTTGTGCTAGCCATTTGAAGCAATTTCAAAGACATAGTTCTCCATTCTTTGTCAACACAAAAATACAAAAATTAAGTTAAAGAGGACATTCAGCGGAAAATCACATTTCTGATGTTTTTGATGTGTCTCCGTGTCCCTCCCGTATCTAAACATCACTAAAGTCTCACAATAAACACTTCAGCCACTTCTGAGAAAAAATGGCTTCTCTGTTTACCTGAGCTCGAGCAAGCAGTTTCGAAAAGTCGAGTTTAGTTACGTAACTAGCACATTTGCCGTGCAACGAACCCTCCCCCAACAACTACTCCTGGTCATGGGCGTGAACATTCAACCTGAAGAAGAAGAAGCTGAATCACTTCCACCATTACAACTATTGTATCTGTTGAGAGCAACGTGTCTCAGAAGAAAGGTTCAGTTCATTGTTGCTCTGTTGCTGGTTGTCAAAAACACCAGATGCTTCATAGACTCCCTTCTAATGAGGAAAAAAAAGAGCAGAGTGGATATCTTTCATTTTTTATAGTAATATCCCTGCTAAGCTTCCTGAAATGCTGTTTGTTTGAAGTGAATAGTTAAAGTAATTGTTAGTAATCATGTCTTTGTGAGCTTGACTGATTTTTGTCGTGTGTAGCTATCGCTAATGACGACTAATTGCAACCGCATTTGAAAGACAGCATGTTGGTTCGGCTTTTCTGTTTGTCTTGGCTCCATGTGATGCTGTTTACAAGTGAACTGCAGCACAAGATGTGTGGAACCATGTGTATTTGCCGTGTCTGTGAGTGTCTCTCAGCTCGGGTTTAGCACAAGTGTTCCTACATTAATTACTGACTGCAGCAGGCAGATGTCTGTGTGTATTACTTTTGAATAGGGAACAACTTAGACTAAAAATGTTTATTTTACTTGATCCATAATATTGTTATTTTGCATTTTCCACACTAGGGTAAATTAACCCATTCAGGCACTCAAACTGTTCGGTTCGGGGGCGAAACACCGTGGAGCAGCCAGTCCACTGCTAGCTGGCCAACTCTATTGGCCAGTTAGAATAAAGATCAACCAAATGTCACTACCTCTTTCTATACCAAAAAATAAATTAAATGATTAATTTATTTATTTATATAAATTATATTTATTTATATATAAACTGTATGTATGATTATGTAGAACCCAGTTTGCGACAATAAAACAAAGGTTTTCCAAAATACCTGTTTGGAAGTTTGGACTGGGCCATTGATATCTTTCATTGTATGAACCATATCATCTTGTATATTTGTATCTACTGTATATCTGTTTTACCTTTTCTTAATGTTCGTATTGGATACATTTGATGACATTATTGATAAATGTGAAGAAGAGATTTTTAGTTAACCTGTACTGAGAGGACAATGGGAGCACAAGAAACGGAGGTGGTCAGTTCACTCACTGAATCAAGAAAGCAACAGGGAGAAGATGTTTCATCAGAAGAAATTTCATCATCAAGACAGCGACTATCAATCACATTGTGTGACAAAATACAGCTGTGTCTGTGGCACAGGGAAATTTACAGGTGCACAACATAAGAAACACCTAAATCATGTTTTACACTCTGTATAACATCTAACTTCTGTTTGTCCCATATTTTATTTTTATTTTTTCTATTTGATACTGGATAACTTCCTCCTTGGAGATAAAAGAACAAAGAGCTTATCAAAATCACACTGGGGCACACACAAACACACACAAATAATTTCCGTTCATCTTTTTGTCCAACCATCTAATCATTATGAAATCCCATTCTCTGTGACTATGGTGCAAACACATATTGTGTTTGTATATAATGTGTATATGTGTGTGTGTGTAAGTGTTAGCCTGCTTCCAAAGCGTGTGCATGTGCATGCCAGCGTCTCTGCATGTCACAAAATGGAATGCGGGGAACAGGCCCATTTCCTTTGCTGCCATGGGACGCCTTAGCAACAGACAGGCTGTCACCACATTGCCCATGACTATGCTGCCTGTTTGACCTCTTGGGGAGAAAAGAAATGATTCTGGGGAAGACGGAGTCCTAAGGTTTCCTCATCGACACTGCCTTTAATCCAAAAAGAAGAACGAAGATGTGGTAAAGCAGTGAATTGTGGTTTGAGAAAATCGAAAATATGATGACTCCTTTGTAGATGTCTTGGAGGAATCGTCAGCAGATATTGATTCCTGCCAAAAGGTAGAATTTACTGGCTGTTAGAATGCATTGATTTTTAAGGTGCAGGGTACAGGGATAATTTATTTGTCAGTGAACAACAAAGGTGTTGGTTTAAAATGACAATATGACAATAAATGAGGAAAGGGCAAGAAAAGGAGATAAAAGAGACGGTGGTATAACCAACAATCATAAAGACAAAAACAGCGCAGTGATCATAAACTGTTTTGAAGTAAAGATACAGTCAAATTTCTGCCCAACAGTTGTTTGCCTCCACTAATCAATGCAGTTCCAGTCTAAACATTTCTTTACAGGCTCACTGTCATGTCTCATGTCTGGTCTGGGTTGCTTCCCCTTTTTATTTCCTGTTTTATTTTGGTGTTTATGCATTACTTCCTGGGAGAGTGTTTCTGTTCTTGTGTTTCAGGAGGCTGGCTGACAGGTGAGGCGGGGACTTCATTAGTGCAGCTGTTTCCGATTAATCAATCAGCTGTCTCCTACTTAAACTGTGGTTTCATGCTTCCTGGTGTCAGTGCATCTTCTCAGTTAGACGCGGCAATCCATGTCACGTCGAATCGTTGTTTGAACCACTCTCATGACTCTGAACTGCTTTTGTTAATCAGCCTTTTTTTCTAAGGTTCGTCTTGTAACTGCACATATGTCATGCACATGCTCATTCATTTCATGTCATTTCACTTCATACTCAACTGCAGTCATTACTCAATCAATACCATATGGTTCTATACTGTTGTTTAGTGTTTATACCCCGTCTTATATTTATTTTACTGTCTATTGTATATACTTGTGTCTAACTTGCATATTTTGTCTTGTCTTATCTTGTTTACTTTTTTTAACTTAGCTAGTTTAACTCTTATATTTGATACTGGGCTGCTCCGGGACCAGGGAAACCAATTTCCCATGTTTAACATGTGCTGAATGACAAATCAAACTCCTTGATCCTTTTGTTCCTTTTTCTAGTTCCTCCCGATCCCTGAGCTCTGCCTCGCCAGCCAGCCAGCCTCAGTGCTTTTAGTCTTGGACTGTTTTTTTGAGTTTAGGTTTTGTGTAAATACATTCTGTTAATCCTTTTCCTATTCCGTTTCAGTTTTTGGTCCTTTTTACTCCTGAGTTGATTCTTACTGAACCCCACGTCAGACGTCAGACCCCTAAAGCCAGCGAAGGCGGATGTGGACCCGGCGGTAGTGGCTG
Source organism: Brachirus orientalis (assembly GCA_016785285.1). Taxonomy (NCBI): domain Eukaryota; kingdom Metazoa; phylum Chordata; class Actinopteri; order Pleuronectiformes; family Soleidae; genus Brachirus; species Brachirus orientalis. Next base: position 739,411 of record JAFBJR010000247.1, read on the forward strand.
GAGTTACTGCTCAGCAACAGCGCGGAGATGGCATGTGTTTCCTTCCACCAGCGGTTTGGCAGCAAGGCTAGACTCTGCGTCTGGGTGCAGGAAAACTCCAGGGACAGTACTCTGCTCAGTAGCAGCTGTGGGCACTGGTGAGCAAGGTGGACTGCTGGTCATTAAAGACTTGCTGTTGGAACAACAGCAAAAGAGCCTACTTTCCCCGGTTAGCATGGATGAGTCAGACATAGGCAAAGGCCAACAGTTACATGTGGATAATGGATCTTCCATTCCAACATGTGGCTCACGGTTGGTGACTGTTTCCATTTTGTTATTGCCTCCATTACAGTCCCTATTATTGTCACGGACTTTCTGTGTGCCAGTGGTTTGCTTGTTGATGTTGCTAACCACAGTTTGATTGATGCTGTGTCTTGTAAGTCCGGGGGGGGCTGGGCCGTTAATACATGGTAACTTTTTGGCATCAAGTGACATTTTTCAGCATTTGCTGGCAGATTTTCCTTCACTTACCACGCCTGATTTTTCCACCATGGTGACTAAACACAGAGTATTTTATTTCTACTGTGGGGCCGCCAGTTTTCGCGCATGCACGGTGACTCGATGCGGTAAAGTTAGCTACATCTAAGGAGGAGTTCGCCACCATGGAGCATTTGTGTATAGTGAGGCGTTCCAAAAGCCAATGGGCCTCGTTGAGTTCCTATGCATGCTGTTTGGCCTCAAGGGAGTGGCACAAACTTTTCAGAGGCTGATGGACAAAAGATGGACCTCGTTTTTGTGTTTGTTTATCTTGACGACATATTAGCGGCCAATCCATCAGCTGAGGAGCACCTGTCACATCTAAAACAGGTTTTCCGGTGCCTTGCCAAACACGGCTTGATTGTCGGACTTCCGGTAAATGATTTCTTGGGCCACCTTATTTTGTCAGAGGGTGCGGTTCCCTTGCCTTCTAAGGTGCAGGTGGGGAATGATTTTCCCGCCCAGAGTTTATTAAAGCGCTGCAGGAATTTTTGGGCGCAGTAAATTTTATAACCACTTATTTCCTCACACCGCGTACCTCCTTCAGCATCTTTATGAGGCCCTGAGATTGAAGAAAGCCAATGACCCTGTGGAGTGGACTCCTAAACAGATTCAGGCCTTTGACGGGGCTAAGTGTGCCCTGGCTAACACGGTGCTCCTTGCCCATGGAAACCATTGCATTGACGACTGATGCATCAGAGATAGCCGTGGGAGGGTGGTCGAACAGTGTGTGGGAAATGCGTGGCAACCCCTTGCGTTTTTCAGCCGTAAGCTGCAAGATGGTGAGCCGGGTCGAAGTTTGTTTGGCCTGGCCTCTGTAAAGATGTCAAAGAGTGGATGGCTGCATGTGTGGCATGTCAACACGCTAAGGTCCATCAGCACATGAGGACGCCCCTTGAAACGTTTCCGATTCTGGACAGACATTTTGACCATGTGCATGTGGATCTAGTGGACCTCTTACCTCCTTCACAGGGGTACACACATCTGCTCACTGTGGTGGATCAGACCACCAGGTGGCCGGAAGTGGTCCCACTTTCTGCCACTACATCCGCAGATCATGATGCTTCGCCAGCGGAGTTGGTCGTGGTCAGCGGCTTCACATTCCTGGGGAGTTTTTACCTGGAACTTCCACTCTGCGGGCTTGTCCATTCATTTGTCCTCTTTTGTTCAAAAGCGCTATGGCTCCGGGCCCCATTCACAACTGTTCATGAGCTCATGTCGGATTGCTTTGTTTTGTGAGTCATGATGCCCACCACTCGCCCCTCTGGCCCCTGTACGATGGGCTGTTCCAGGTTCTTCATAGGGGCCCTAAGAGTTTTGACTTGGATGTGGGTGGGCGTAAAGAGCTTGTCGCATATTGGTAGCGGACGAGGTTGTGTTGCCGCCCCAGGTTCCGTGTCGGGGTTGTCCCCCTTCCAGGCCCCCCGAGTGTGCTTTCACACACTGATCTGTTTTTCGGCCTGCAACAGCCTGTGTTTCACCTGCCTCTCGTCTTTATGACCGCTTACCTCAACTGGTTTCACCTGCTGCTTTAGCTGGGGACCACGGCAGCCTCCAGTGAGAGACTGATTTTCGTCCTGAAGTCCCTTCTGGGTGTTTGGGGCGGCTGTGTTGCGGACTGGGTATTTAGCCTCTCACCAAACAGGACTTTGGGTAGGGGGCGTGGTTAGTGTCTTTTCCTGGGCTTTGGGACACTGTTTGTTCAGTTCTGTGGTAAAGTCTGGTGAGAGAATAAAGTTCTAACTCACCCTCGGCTCTTTTGTATTCAGTTGTCCTGCCACAGTGTTTTTTAAAACAAAACTCCTACAGCGTACACACACACAGCCATTATTTACCACCTGTGATCAAGGTAATAATAAATGTCTGAGATCATTTCATATTTTCTTTAATTAAATATGAAAAATAATAATAATAAACATTTCTAGGGGTAATGGAAACCCAGCTATAGTCGCTTCTCTAAATGTCTAAATGTAAACAGCTTTGAACAGTCATCAAGACTAGAAAAGTGCTATACATTGTGATGTAAATACATACTACTTACCATTCTTGATTTTTTTTTTATTTGATTTTAAAGTAACCCCCCCCCATAGTTGAAAAAGAATATTGTTTGTCATATCTTGTACAACATGCGCATTTGTTTATTTGTTGACAAGCCAACAATATTGGTGAACTCTGAAGCAGGACTTCTAATCAACAAAAAAAAACATGTCCTTAGAGCAGGTACATTAGCCTATGTTATAACATTTTAAACACATATGATTACACTGTTTTATTTTTCAAGATATTTCAAGATATATGCCGTAAAATAGAATTATGTGGTTCTGTTTGTGGCACGGACGCAAAACCAGAAGTTCTGTAGGCATGTGATATAGTCCTGCTGGGGCTTTGACAGAAGTGACATTCAACCTGTTCATGCACCATCATAATAAACTTGGAGACATATTTTGAAGCTTGAAATCCTACATTGGGTCAATGTAGGATTGTAGGATTGTAGGATTGTAGGATTGTAGGATTAAATGCATTTAATAATGGCAGACACATGCAAAGCTCCAGCTTCAGACATGCACAGTTCATACATATAATATAAATGTACTGCACTGACACACATTCACACACTGACTTGTCCTCATCTCTGGGAGCTGATAACTGCCTATCTGCTGTGCAAGGGCCTGCGGTAGCTTCTCCTCCCTAGTGAGCATAGAGGATAAACACACTTGTGGATTTACCACCCTCACTGTCACACACACACACACACACACGGGCACCCTTGCATATTCAATTCTCAGTTTTTAAACCCATTTATTTCATTCCATCCCTCATGCATCCCAGTAACTCTCATTCTTACACCAAACCCTTCCTCCCTTTTCATTCTCCTTTATTGCACTCCTCCCTTCTTCCATTTATCCTTTCTCCTCACCTAGTCTCTCTCAGAACCCACATGTTCCACTTGCTGCCTCTCTCTTCATCCTCCCTCCACTCATCATCCATCCTGCAATTCTCTCCTCTCCTGTGTCTCATCTTTCATCAAAGTCTCACACACCCTGAGGTACATTCACAGTCTTAGTCCCTCCGTTCTCGGGGTTTTCAAACAGTGCTGGTTTAGATAAGATGTAGACCTGGAGCAGTGTCACCCTCGTTATTGTCTGAGAAATAATGTTCCACTGAAACCTGGGTTTACAGATGAAATGCATTTTCAACACCTCAGCATTCTTTTCTTTTAGCACGTTACAAGAGTACAAGCTTTTTGGGGGGGAATATTTCATGCAGAAGCTTTTTAAAAAAGGTTTAAAATATAATCTGTATCTCACTTATGAACCTATAACCTACCGGAGGAGCTGCTGTTTTGCCCATGTTGGTTGAAGGCAACTCAAGTGAAAAAAAAAACAGTAAATTATACTCATGTTGTTTTTATTTTTTTTTAGATTTCAGAGACAGTCCACATGGTTTGTTCTCGTAAGTATCAAATTAAATGGAAGTTCTTTTTAAGAGTGGTTGCGTGACTCTCACTGAAAACATGGCTGCCAGAGTTTAAACAAGAAAAAAAAAACTGATTTGTCATCTAACAAAGCCTATACATGCTAAAGTGTATAATAACTGATGATTTTTCTTACTGCTTCATGTATACAGTAGTTGGACAGCCTTGTGTGACATTGTAAACAAATCATTCAACCAACCAAACTCCAAAGATAAATTCGTGGATTTTACATCACAGCACAGAGATGCTGATCAACTGTTGCCTCCACCAGTAAGTTTAAATGTTTAATTTGTGGCTTCAAAATCTTTTATTTCGTCACATTCATAAGTGACAAAATCTTATCGAATAAAGCAGCAGTAGCCCAGCAGCCACTGGGTCCCCACAGGATATAATGGCTGATTTTCTCTATAAACTTTTGTGCAGGAGAATAACTCATTTCCAAGGAGAACTAACTTCAGTTACTTGTTAGGCTGCCTAAAGGCAAGATAAGGCAATAATAATAATGATGACTACTATTTACCAAAAATACTTTATAAAACCATGAACTTGGTGTTTTTTATAAGGCGAGTCTAATCACTTGTGGAATGACAGGATTTTATTTTTTTTTTTTTTACTCAAAGACAATTTAATCAAGTGAACACAAGTATGACTCCAAATGCATGCAAAAGTTATGCAGTTAAGGTACAAGGGACAAGGCCAAAGGTCAAAACTGGATGCTCTAACGTTACCAAATAGAAAATATTTGGTACATTAGAAAGGAAAAATCCAACACCAAAGTCCCAGGACTGTTGAGCAGCTAGAATCCTGCATCAGACAAGAACGGGACAACATTCCTTTATTAAAACTCCAGCAACTGGTCTCCTCACTTCTCAGACATTTACAGACAGTGGTTAAAAGAAGAGGGGATGTTACACAATGGCAAACATCACCCTGTTCCAGCTCTTTTGAGATGTGTTGCTGCCATCAAATTCAAAATGAGATAATGCTTTTCATATAATGGTAAAATGTCTCAGTTTCAACATCTGATATGTTGTTTATCGTCTATTGTGAATAAAATCATTGCATTCTGTTTTTATTTACATTTAAATACTGTACTCACAGTATATTTTTGCTCCATTCATTGAAAATGTTTGCACTGTTGACATATTTTGGTGTAACATGAATATTTTTTGCTCATTATAAGTTTATAAAATGGCACATTCATGCTGTTTACGTGTTTACATCTGACTATGTACCTGCAATATCTGCTTCGGTGTGTAAATCTGGATTTTCAACATTTGCACCTGCAGTGATCTAATTTCCCCCTTTATCTTCTGCTGCATTTCAGTGTGGGAGTCAAAGTACAACAACAAACACAATGATCCCAAACAGCAGATGTCCTGCAAAAAGCTCCTGTAAACAATTTTGCCAAATTTCTGGAACCACTGATAAATGACTGCTGGGCACTCAATTCAAAACAAATTGACCAGCAATTTAAGATTGAAAAGAGAGAGAGAGAGAGAGAGAGAGAGAGAGAGAAAAGAAAAAAATAACTATACCACTGGCCATGTGTGGCAGCTTATTTGTACCTGTAGTTGCATTTGACCAAGCAAACTCAAATGGCATCAAAACAGGAGACTGCTATTGTTTCCATGCGAAACCCACATGACCTTAAAGTGATATTTAATTTTTTTTTTTTTTACTGTATTTATTTATTTATTTTTGGTACATATGCTTTGGACAGAATCAGCACTGACCCCCTACACCGGGAAACCAGCTCGACACAGTCGCTTGCTCTCACTGCAAGCATGGCTGCAAGTGGGTAGTCTGTAATGTCTCAAGAAAATGCTTACTGCTTTATCTTGTAAGTAGACCACTCTACTCACTGAAAACTACTACTGACACAAATAAGTTGTTAATCCACTGCTGCCTCCATTGAAAATTCAAATGTGTATTTTGTGTCTACATCTTTGATTTTCCTCTATTGACAGTGGTGGTTTAAAAACTGCTGACTCACCAGCTTCCTCTGAACTATCACTTTAACTAACCTAGTAAGTGAGCTCACGCCTCTGCCAAGGCAGCTCAGTTTTCTATAGAGTTAATACAATTAAGCAGTTATCATCCCTGGAACATTTCATCCAAATCTGTCATTTACTTTTTTGGGTCATGCTGCCTACAGACCAGCAGACAAATGCAGCCATTGGTGGAGGTAATAGCTGTAACCATGACGACAAACATCCTGCAGCCTTTCTGAAGTGCTTATTTTTATCCAAATCAGAAGATTTTCTGAAACCGTGTTCCAGTACAGTATGTTGTTATTGCTGGACCCATTCCTGTTTTATTCATTCATGTATTTATTTTTACTGTAACCATGATGACCAAGGTCCTGCACATTGTTAGAGCACAGGGAGCAGTGGGGTCTTGGTACATAAACACAAAAACTACCATACACTGAGAAACATGGAGAGAGTCAGCAATGTGTGTCAACTCATATGTCAGTGGTGACATACTTTTTCTTTATATTCGACTATCATCTGTGAATGATAAGCTGTCACCACGTACTTTCAGTTTCCATTTCCCCCCTGTGAAAGTCTCATAACAGAATTCCTTGTTTGTATTTTCTGAACCTGAGTGAACAGTTGCAGAGGAGAGAACCAGCTTTCTGTTTACATGTGAACCTAAATGGTCACTTGGATGCCTATTGTTTATTGTTTTCCTGAAATGAAGATTTCTTTTGTACAAATGAAAACTAAGTTATATAGATCAAGCCTTGGACTGTAACCTGCTCTGCCTCTAAAATCCCTGAGCCTTGCGGAGACAAACTCAGACCCAGCCTGACCCAATCCAATCCAATCCAATCCAATCCAATCCAATCCAATCCAATCCAATCCAATCCAACTTTATTTATAAAGCACTTTAAAAAACAACAACAGCTGAAGCAAAGTGCTGTACATTAGAGATAAATTAAATAAAAAAATATCATAAGAAAATACTAAAAGGTAGACAAAACAGTAAAACACCGTAGAGTGCACATATGTACACACACATACAGTACAGTACATCCGTGTAGCAGGTGAAAGGGACTATATACACATACATATGCACACAAACATGCATGTATACATACATATACAAAATATATACTCACACATACTATCTCTCTCTCTCTCTCTCTCATTCACACGCACCTACATATATGCACAAACAAAACAGAAAAACAATAAAAACCGGTAAAATCAATGCCTCGTACCTAAATGACTTCAGCAGTACATCATTGACACACCAGTGGCTACTACGTCTGCTCACAGTAAAAAACGCACACATGCATACACACATATCTGCAGGGAAAACTCTAATGCTTTGAATCAAGATGAATTAAGACATTTCGAGATGTTTATGGACCTTACATCTGGTCCTGGTGTGGAATGTGATAGTGTGTGTGGGAAAGAGAGAGAGAGAAGAGATAGATAACTTTTCCAGATGTTGTGTGGTTTCCTTTAGAGTGGACTTTAAAAAGAGCCAGCAGTCCAGGAGATCAGTAGCTGGGGAAGACAATACCCCCACTGTTAACATTATATAGTATGAACACACACTCACACAAAGCTGTTTGTGCAGCTATTCTTGATAGGACACTGCACTGGCTTCCACTGATTCGGACAGGCTAGCCAAAGTGTTAACCTTAACCATAACCATAGCCATAACCAGTTAATGCCTCACCCTAACCTTAACCTAACCACAGTTCAAATCTCAGTCCTTAACCAGTTCCTTGGAGATGAAGTTCTGCCTCATTAGGACCATGAGGACTACTGGTCCTGACAAGGTCAGTGTTTATGGCAGAAAAGGCCCTAAAGAAGCAACAAATCCCAGTACATATACTCGTGCACACACACACACACACACACACGCACATCAATGTCTGATATTCACATTACACTGGTCATACATATTCACACCCACACTTGAGTGCAACTACACGTGAGACTCATTTAACATGCTGCACACACACACAGCAGCACAGACCCCATCCCCCAGGACCAGTGTTTGCTCTGACTGATGGGATGACTTTCACATGTAGCTACTTACAGATCTGATTTCTTTCACATAACAGGCATACACACACGTGTTTGCACTTCTATCAAACTGAGGACCCTCATAGACATATTCCCTAGCCCCTTACCCTAACCTTAACCATCACAAGTAGATGCCTAACCCTAACCTAAACCCAATTCTAACCCTAACCCTAAAACCAGGTCTTAACCCTGAAAAAGCCCTTTAAAGTGAGGACCAGACAAAATGTCCTCACTTTGTCAAAATGTCCTCACTCAGTAGGTGGTCCTCATGTGGCAACAAGAGCAAGAACAAGCACATGCACGCAAACACACACACAAACTCAGGATTCTGGGCTATGGCGACAGTCTGCACTGCAGAATGATGTGTTGCCCTGCTGTCTGAGCTAAGCATCACTGATGGGTCTGAACCATAACACACCCCATATGTATCCTGGAAACCACAGAGAACAAAACAAAGTCATCAGCAGGCAGCAGCAGCAGACAGACCAGACACTCTCACTCCCAAATGACCCCAGGTTCATTCTGGATACAGAATTTAGCTTAGGGCTAAAACGAGGAACTTAGTCCTATCAGTGAAGTCACGGCTCAGACAATCACATTAATGAGACACGTGTCTGCTTTTCTTTTATGTCATGGGTTCCTTACCAGCAAGTTACGTGTGTGTATATTTGCATCTGTTGTGATGGAATTTCCAGAGGTCCAAATATTTCCACTTAAAGAAAGACAAAAATGACTAAAGTAACTCAGATTGTAAGTAGTCATTGAGCTTCAGGTGACCACATCCCAGAACTCTTATTTCTGAAGCAATGCCAGTGATGAAAAATCTCTATACTGATTGGTTATTACGTGTCAGGTGGTTTTGATGTGACAGTTTAAAATATTCCAACTTGTGTGTTTAACAAAATAGGGTTGGTGTGTCACAGTGTCTATTACGTTGCAACCTTTGTGTTGTTTTTCTATGATAACCGAGTTTTATTACATTTTGAGCTGCCAGATTCGAAAAACAACCCATTCCCATTTGAAAAGGCAACATTAATTAAATTAAATGTTGAAGTTGTGAATGCTGTAGCCAGACTCTCAGTTACAGGACCACTGTAGAGCCACCCCTGTTGTAGTTAGTTATAAAATGTGGTATTATCATAACAACCATATGTATCCAGTGAAAACTGACTCTTACAATCATTTTTCCAGCCACTGAATGCTGGTGTTTTCAGCTAAAAATAATAATTATAATGTATTTTATTTATAAGGCACTTTACATCGAAAAATTGCACACAGTTTATAACAATAAAAACAAGCAGTTAAAGCAAGTGGGATCAAAAGAAGCAACATATGATAATAAAAGTATTCAAATGTTTTTTAAAAAGGAAAGTTTTTAGCCGATTTTGTAACAGTGTGTGGTGCCATAAGATGGTCAGGGACGGTGAGCTCTAAAGTCACTGTGCATACTCCTTGCTTGACTCAAATTAGTAGACCGAACATAGTGGAGGATTTGAAGCTGTGGTATGTAACTTTTAAATACTGAAAATGTCTTATTATTATTGTGTGGTGTTTCTATTGCAAATCCAATTGTAAGTCCTGAAAATTTCCAAATTTTCCACTGAAATTTGAAATATCAGGTGAGAAATTCTATATAAAATGTCCTGTTCTTCCCTGTTCTTCTACTATATTTACTGTTGTCCCCCCACCATGGTAAATTCATGTATATTTATTGAAATTTAAATTCATGTAGATTTACAAGTTACACACTAGAGCTTTAAATGTCAGCAGGCAGCTAAATAGTAATGTGACATTTTCTAAATCGCATTAAAGCATACTGTATTCTGGTGTTGAACAATATGATACGGCACAGTCCTAGCTGGGATTGCCTCTACTTTCCCCCACTACCTTTAAAGGATAAGTGTTATAGATGATGGATGAATAGACAGATGATTAATCCTCTGACAACAATAAAAAAAATGTTGATTTGTCCTGAGAATACGCTGTGCTTCAGCAGCACACTGAGCCCACAGGGGGCTGTAGGAAGATGTGATTTCAGCAGCAAACCCAGGAGCAGCTCTGCCACCCGTGGTGATCAAACTCACACCATGTGGTTACGTCAGCAAATCTGACTGGAGCAATTTTACATAGGATTTTAATAAGTTGGATAAGAACTCTTTGATGGTTTTAATCCTTGTTAGTATAATGGATTAATTGGTTTGAAACGAATAGCAATAATGTTTTGGTTTTTTGAAGAGGGTTTACATTGTTTAATCTTAAAAACTGAAATGTTAAAACTATATTATATAAAATGTACTGTTTTCATCAGGAACAAAAGTGAGAGGAAATTGTTCTATTGACCGTTAAGATCAGCGATGAGTACATTGATGGGAGTAAATATTTTATTCGGTGTAAGAAGGGTTCCGTCCTTTCACCAAACTAGCTCATTGACAGATTCAGCCGAGCTCATGTGTGTCCATGTCCTGCCTCGGAGGCTCAGCCCAGGACATAAATCTCTGTTTTTATGGAATGTTAGCTCTTGTTAGGGAGTCACAGTGGGTGTCTGTATCTGCTTCCCCAAAAGGACAAGAGTGGTGAAAGCAAAGCTTGTGAACAATGAAAATAAAATGATTTCATTGTTCATCACTTGTTGACATTGATGCAATTGTGGTGGGTGTACACATGCAGCAAGCGTTCAGTCGGAACGGACTATTTTGCCTGAAGTGGACTGAATTGGGTCAGAATTTTTGGACTGGCATGTTTACATATTTTTATTCAGATCAGGCTTTTATATATGATTACTTGTGTCTATATAAACTTACTTGGTGTTTGTTTTTTTTCTGTATAGGAAACTGGAGGCTACAAAAGGAAGCTGTATTGTATTTTAAGTTAATAAGATAACAAATTTATTATGTTGCAAATTTATTATAATTATAATGTCTCAGATATGGAGCACCATTAGCATTTATTTGCCATCATGAGTCAAAAAATAAATAAATAAAAAGATAAAAGCTAGTGTACAGAAACAGTGTAGTTTGTGGGGTAAAACACCACAACAATTAACTAAAAAACACAAAAATGTTCCGTAGAGCTCAGGAGAAGTCTGTAGAAGTTCTAGTTTCATCAGTTCAAGGAACCACTCTCACTTAACAATTAGTAATTTAATCAATTGTTACGATTAAATGTTACAGTGACTAAGATAATCACAGGTGTAAAACGCTAGAGCACTGATTCCCAACAATCCTCTTGCTTGTATCCAAGACATACCAGACCCCCCAACCTGAACTCCTGTCCACAGACACGCACCAAAAGAATAAGTGAATAAATAGAAATGTTTATATGCAAGAATAAACAGCAGTGGTACATTTTTGTTCTTATTCTGACAGTGTATATGGATAAAAACTATGCTTCCATAAAATGAAAACCAAAGTAACTCTTGACATATTTTTCTTGTTTTCTTTTTTGATACCTGTGAGTCTTTAGTACTTTTATGTTTCTCAGATATGATATTTTCTTGCAAAGATGTTGACAACAGGAACACATAGTATACATAGTATAGCAGGTATAGCTGCTAAATGACCTGATGAGACTTGCTCACATAGTAATGGTCTCAGAAGTTCAGAGGTCACAGAGGTGTTGGTAATATGAACGGTTATTTTGTGCTTGGATGGACATGGATGGCAAATTACAATACAGAGATTAAAACTCATCAAATGTCTGAAAAATAAAGGGTACTGGAAATCATCTCACTCGAGACTCACTGTCTACTGAACCAAACAAGTCACATGTGACATCTGAAGTAAAACACCAGAGCACAAATGAGTGAAGCGTGTTTGTTCCTTTTGTCAGACCCATAAACTGCTACAACAGCAAATGTGTCACCTGTGCAAGGATGCAATAAATCAAACAATCCTCAAGTATTCAGAAATATATTGTTATTTGGCTTGATCTGCCAAGCCATTAAATCCTAGCTGAGTCATTTTGCTGTGTCTTAATTAATGAGGCCACTTTGGAGATTTATATTTAGGACCAATTACACCATCTATGACTCTCTGGCAAAATCAATCAGTGCTGTGTATATGACATCATAAGTGAGTAAGCAACTCCCTTGATTGATATAATGGCATCTATTCAATGCCTCCCTTGGTTAATCAGTCTCTCTGCTTGCAGTATTCAGTTTCACCATGTGCTTCTGTGCAACTGTTTGTTGTTACAAAATCGATCGCATCAGTTTATTTGTGTTTCCTGGAGAAATTTTTGAGTTGTGATTTTTTTTTACTTGACCCCCGTCTGATACAACTTACAATAAAAATTGAGCAACAGACAAGGTGAAAAAACTAAAACAGAGTCTTAAAGATTTCTGAAACACTTTCCGGAACACACTAACTGTCATTGGACTTCCTGCAAAAATGCCATTTTTCCCCGTTTAATAAATGATTTTGCCAATTTTCAATTTTCGCAAAAATAATCACTAAAATATCATTCTCATTTCTGTTTAATGCACATATAGAAAGAATCAGTAACTTCAAGGGAACATCTATTCCCTGCTGTTGTAGACTCAGTAAACTTATGTTAGCACTGACGGGAAATAAAAGGAAAGGCACATTAAAACACAAAGGGAAGGTGAGACAATGCATCACAAGTGAAACAAAGGGATGAGAACAATCAGGGTAAAAAATATGTAAGTGCAAGAAGTAAAACTAACAGACTCATCACCTAAAGTGAAGAATATTCAAACCAATGTCCAAGAAAATACAACACAACAACTGACATTTCAAATTTATCACACAATAAAGGGGGAGACGAAGAAAACCTGTTTATTTGTACTACTCCATCGCAGCACCTTCCTGAGATTATATCCACATTTTTTTATTGGTACAATTGTGGTAAATTTAAAATGAATGGCCAGGCACATGGTTCTTAAGTGATGGATTTAATCTCATAATTAGTCATTAGTGTGTTCTGTACTGTAAAATCCAATCAACTAATGAAATAAAATGCAGTCAACTAATCAGACTGCCATCTTCCAGTGTATTTAAAAACTAGGTGAGATTGCAGCGCGATTCCTGTAACGACAGTGAATTTTTCCGGCTGTTAAAAAAGAACATTTCATTGTAAAAACAACTGTTTCACCCACAAGCAGGTCACCTATATATAAGTATAACAAAAGTGATAAGGCTGCGTTAAATACCTATGTTGCATTATGCGCCAGGTTGAAAGGGATGATTCATGTTTTTTTTATGTGGTTGTGTGTGTACTGACACACAGTCAGCACTGACTTACCATAAGCATTCCCCCAGTGCTGAAACCCAACTTGATGCTCCCTCTCACTGAAAACATGGCTGCCCGCAAGGACACAAAGAAAAGCATCTATGGCTGAATAGAAACTATAGTTTATATACTAAGTCCATAGATAAAATCAAGATTTTTACAACTTACATCACTATACACAGAAGTTGTTGATCCACTGCTGCCCCCTTCAGTAAGTTCAAATGTGTGATTTTGTGACTTCATTGACGAAAATCCTTCAGTTGAATTCACCTAAGTGACACAAACTGACTAAACGGCAGCAGGAGACCACCACTCCTGTGTAACTTTGACCCAAAATGTTGATTTTTTTAAATAACAAACTTCAGTTTCTTGTCAAGCAAACTCTCTACTGTATGATGTTGTGGATTTAAACAGCCCGTAATTTTATGAAGTGAGCCTTTTGTGGCTTAAGTGGCTAAAATCTGTTTTTCCTTGTGTCCCAACTGGGAGCCATCCCAGTAGTGCTGATTATGTATCAGTGCCTCATACAACCACACTCCAAAATAACTGAACTGTCACATAGGCCTCATAGTCTTATCAACAAAATATTACTTAGCACTAAATACCAGCAGTGAGAGCACAGATCTAGACAAACTAAACACATTATAATTTGACTAGCAGTGGGTTGATGATAAGAGTCATATCAAATGCAGATATGACATTTATCCCTGAGACGCATAATTACAAAACCAAAACCTTCCATCCTCATTTGAATTAAATCTCTTGTCACTTCAACAACTTCTCTCCTTAGGTGTAAAATTCTACTCTACACTACTGAGTCAATCTAAAGCGAGCTCACACCAATCCACAAATTCAGTGTGAATGACGTTAAGGCTACAGTTAAAGGTACAGTGCGTAGGATTTAGCAACATATTCTTGAGGTTGTATGTTGTAGCTGAATATATCTCACCTCACCCTTTCAAGCATGTAGGAAACCTATGGAAGCCTGCATTTACCATGTGAATTCAAAAGGCATTTAGTTATCCACTTCCGATCATTGTACTTTAATGAACAGAAGCTGTTGGTATATTTTTTTAGTCCGTTATTTCATTCTCTAGCAATAACGCTAAAAATTTATCTTGTTTAATAAATGTGTCTCTCATTATAATGAGATAAACTTATGTGTTATCTCGAGATAACAAGGCCCATTTTTGTTGTGATCACCAGATAAAAGGCTTTTTCTGAGAGGATGATTCTGGCACTGTCATAATGGTTGTTGTGATTATTAATGGCATTGAAATGTGTCTGACATTCTGTAAACCTGCCTGTGAGGTTTTGGTGACTTGTTTGCTCTGTGCGCTATTCAGCCAATTTACCACAAGAGTGGCTGCACTTGACCTTGCACTGAGAGTAGACCAGGTTGGAGCTGGCGAGCTTTCAGTGCACCTTCAGCACAGCCTTTTGCCTCGCCCTTTTGAGCCGACACACCCATCTCGGGGCGCCTCAGTCTAACAAATTGCCAAATTCGCTGCACACGGTGTTGTGCCAGACGAAATTACCACTGCGCGGGCTGCGCAGGCTGCGCCACAGAAATAGAGCCTCTACTACTCTCAGTGCAAGGCAAAGTGCAGCCATTCTAGTGGTAATTTGGCTGACTGGCACACAGTGTGCACACGTCACCAAAACCTCACAGGCAGGTTTACAGAATGTCAGGCACATTTCAATGCAATTAATAATCACAACAACCACTATTTAATGTTACTATCTGAACCAACACATACATTCCTATCTATATCGACTGTCCCGTCACATCTGATGTCAGATCAGATGCGGTTCGCACATGTAATGGAATTCAATTAACTTTGTTTGTTTAAACTAACAACTTCACATCTCTCTCAGCCAACCACAAACAGCCTCGGCATCAGCTAGTGAGGATATATTCGGCTTTTCTCATCTCATAAAATTCAGCGCAATCTTTGTGGCATGTTGAGTGCTACACAACATAGCATATGCAACATGCAGGCAGAGCAGCAGCGTGCACGGGCTAGAGAGACCACAAGTTGGCAATGCCTCCTTTACACACAGGTGCTTCTGATTTCATCCTTGTTACACATGGTATTTGTTTACATTGTGATCTGTGCTCACTACTCATCTTTATTACACGGGGTTTAAATATAGGTTACTAAACATGAGTGTCTTCATTAGTGGAAAATATGTTTACCTTACTCATAATGCCAACCTCAATCCCACCTAAGCCCTTGACGCTTATGGCTGAGAGGGTGGAGGGCGCAATGTCCTCCGCCAAGCTCGTCCCCGGAGCTTTTGTTTGGCCCTTCTTCTTACATCATTGAACCATTTTTTTACACTGGGCAATGGTTCTCAGTATGTCAGGGCAAACCTGATTAATAATATTGGTAACTTCCTTTTGGCTCTTTTTGCAACGTTAGCCCGTGAAGGTCTATTCGTGTGACCATATATTCGGCCACTGCGAGCTGGACCTCTCGGACCAGAACCTCAGTTTTCCTCTGTCTGACACTGCTGCTGTTGAAATGAAACATGCACTGCCTTGCTGCGGTGCATTTAAAGGTGAGGAGAGGAGCTCATTTGATTGTTGGTGTGACTGGGTTTAACACAGTGTTTGTCTCTCCCTCTCTTTACTACTTGCTAGTAGGAGAGACTAAGGCGGGACAGAGGAGTACTTATGCCAGGCTGGGCCCTGCTGCACCCCTGCGCTGTGCACGAAACTTGCAAAATGCACCTGAACACACCCTGCCCTGCACCTGGCCTGGTCAATGAAATTAAAGTCCATAGTCTTCTCCATGAACAACTGCTGATCTGACTTTTATCTGTAACTGAAAGACACAATACATTTTCTGCCTGTGCTAGACCTTGACTGAAGTACAGCCTGATGCGCTGGTTTGTAGATGATCAGTTTTGTTGTTTGTTCTCATCCATCCATCCATCTTCTGCCCCTTATCCGAGGTTTGGTTGTGGGGACAGCAGCTTAAGCAGAGATGCCCAGACTTCCCTCTCCCCAGCCACTTCTTCTAGCTCTTCTGGGGGAATCCTGAGGTGTTCCCATCCCAGCCTACTCTGAGCCCCTCCCGGATAACTGAGCTTCTCACCCTGTCTCTAAAAGAGAGCCCAGACCCCCTGTGGATGAAACTCATTTCGACCACTTGTATCCGCGATCTCATTCTTTCAGTCATTACCCACAACTCATGACCATAGGTGAGGATAGGAACGTAGATCGACCGGTAAATCGTGAGCTTTGCCACTCGGCTCAGCACCTTCTTCACCATGACAGACCGATGCAGAGCCCACATTATTACGGACGCCGCACCGATCCGCCTGTCCTGTCCATCTCCTGCTCCATTCTTCCCTCACTCCTGAACAAGACCCAGAGATACTTAAACTCATACTCTTGAGGTAGGATCTCATCCCCGACCCAGAGAGGGCACTCCACCCTTTTCTGGCTTAGGACCATGGTCTCGGATTTGGAGGTGCTGATTCTCATCCCAGCAGTTTCACATCCGGCTGTGAACTGCTCCAGTGAGAGCTGAAGATCATGACCCGATGAAGCAAACAGGACCACGTCGTCTGCAAAAGCAGAGACCCAATCCTGAGCCCACCAAACTGGACCCTTTAACTCCCTGGCTGCGTCTAGAAATCCTGTCCATAAAAGTTATGAACTGGATCAGTGACAAAGGGTAGTCCTGGCAGAGTCCAGCCCCCACTGGGAATGGATCCGGCTTACTACTGGCAATGCGGACCAGACTCCGACACCAGTCATACAGACCGAATGGCCCTTATCAAATGGTCTGGTACCCCATATTCCCAGAGCACTCCCCACAGGACTCCCAGAGGGACACGGTTGAATGCCTTCTCCAAGTCCACAAAGCTCATGTAGACTGGTTGGGCCAACTCCCATGGACCCTGCCGAAAGTGTAAAGCGTTCCTCCCAATCACACCCCTCCAGGTCTCACTGTCATTGCCCACATGAGCAATGAAGTCTCCCAGCATACCCAGAGAATCCCCAGTAGGAGCACTTTCCAACACCTCCTCCAGGGACTCCAAAAAGGGTGGGTATTCTGAGCTGCAGTTTCATGCATAAGCACAAACAACAGTCAGGACCTGTCCCCTCCACCCGAAGGTGGAAGGAGGCTACCCTCTCATCTACCGGGGTGAACCCTAGTGTACAGGCCCCAAGCTTGGGGACAATAAGTATGGCCACACCAGCTCAGTGCCTCACCAGGGGCAACTCCAGAGTGGAAGAGAGTCCGACCCCTCTCGAGGAGACTGGTTCCAGAACCCAAGCTGTGTGTCGAGCTGAGCCCAACAATATCTAGTCAGAACCTCTCAACAACCCAGCTCACACAGCACCCAATCTCCTTGATTGAATCTTGTTGCTTCTTTGGGCTGTGCCCGGCCGGACCCCATGGGTGTAGGCCCGGCCACCAGGCGCTCGCCGTTGTGCCACACCCCCAGGCCAGGCTCCAGAGGGGGCCAGGTGACCCGTGTCCGGACAAGGGAGAGTGTCATCCATTTATGTTCATCATCTTTAGAGGCCTTTGTGAACCCCTTTTTCTCCGGTCCCTCATCCAGGACCTGTTTACCTTGGGTAACCCTACCAGGGGCATAAAGCCCCTGACAACTGAGCTCCTTGGATCCAAATATCCTCCTTTTGGCCCTGAGGTGGCACTGCATTAAAAACTGTGATTTCTAGAAGTGTTCCTCAGACGATGCAGTGATTTCCAGTAGAGAATTGTGCTTGTCTGTGAACACAATTCACTGTGCAATCCACAAATGTAAGTTAAAGCTGTATCATGCAAAGAAGAAGTTATATGTGAACATGATCCAGAAACACTGCTGTCGTATCTTGACCAAAGCTCATTTAAAATGGTCTGACATCTGGAAAGGCACCATCAGTGCTGAAAAGTACATAGAGGTTTTAGAGGAACATATACTCCCATCTAGACAATGTCTCTTTCAGGGAAGGCCTTGCATATTTCAGCAAGACAATGCTAAACAACATACTGTATCCATCACAACAGCATGGCTTCACAGGAGGAGTCGCTTAACTGACCTGTCTGCAGTCCAGACCTTTCACCAATAGAAAACATTTGGTGCATCATGTAATGAAAAATCTGACAACAAAGGCCCAGGACTGTTGAGCAGCTAGAATCCTGCATCAGACAAGAAAGGGACAACATTCCTTTCCTAAAACTCTATCAACTGGTCTCCTCACTTCTCAGACATTTACAGACAGTTACAAGAATAGGGGATGCTACACAATAGTTAACATCACCCTGTTCCAACTTTTTTGACATGTGTTGCTGCCATCAAATTCAAAATGAGCTAATATTTTTCATGAAATGGTAAAATGTCACAATTTCAAAGTTGCAGATGTTTGCATTGTGTTTTTATTTACATTTTACATGGCAATTTACAACTTTTTGGAATTGTACATTCCATATTACTGAAGCACTTAAACAATTGCCCTGTTCAGTTTGTGTAAGCCAGGGCAGTGTACCAATGTGTACCCTGAAACTGAGCAAGCTAAATTAGACTCCATCTTTCATGTGATTAATTACATCTGTGATTTATTTGACTGCAACCTATAAAAATGGCCACCATGAAAAGTGAAAGAATAACTCCTGGAGTGATAACTTTATAATTTTAGGCTGAAATAAAAAAAGGAGTATAAGTAGTTTTCTCATAATTGACTAAAGCACAGTTAGAATTCCACACCGCCTTTATAAAGTAAAGTGTGACTGAAAAAGACAACAAAACCAGGTGAACTGACTGGTCATGACACTGCATTTGCTCTTGAATGCAAACATCGCCTCTCCAGAAATGTAACCTTTGTGACAGCTTCAGAGTGAATAACACACTTTGCTTTTAGTCTGATGGCCTGACTGCATTTTCAAACCATTCAACAAACTTTTTAAAGAGCTTCGTGGCCACAAAGAAATACTGTCAATTTTAACCTGAATGCCAGTCAATGAAAATCAACAGGACTCGTTCTAAAACTGCAAACAGCAAACTGAATGCACATGTATTAAGTATGTATTATGCAAAATAAAGCAAACCTCTGGGTAAAAAAGGGGTGAGAGGTAAGCATTTAGATATTAAATAAATCAGCTTGGTCCAGTTTCTAAGATGCTTTTCCTGTTTTTTTATCATTTTGAGTTGATATATTTTTGACTGGACTATTAGTCAGACGAAACAAGCTGCACTTGGAAAATAAGGATGGTGTTTTTCACCACAAATCTTGTCAAATGATTCATCATACAAAATAAACCGCCAAATAAAAGACTATAATTTATCTTGCCAATGATTCCAGGTGCTTGGTGTTGGTGCTAAGCCATAAAGCTCTTTCTGGACATACTGTTTTCCAACCACCTCTCTCCTGCTGACAGTAAAAACAAATCAGTGTTGCATTTGCACACACAACCATGTGATTGCAGTCAAGTGAACCTATACAGGTATGCAAGCCTAAGCTAGACAAGAACTGGTGCTTGTGGAGAACAAAAAACATGGACATTTACATTTTTTTATACATTCATTAATATTAATATACAACTGCAATTCCGAATGTTAGGATGCTGTGCAAAATGTAAATAAAAACTGATTGGAACAGTTGTCACATCTCATAAACTCATATTTTATTCCTAACAGAACATAAACAACATATCAGATGTTGAAGCTAAGACATTTCACCATTTTATTACAATTATTAGCTCATTTTGAATTTAATGGCAGCAACACATCTCCAAAAAATTGGAACAGAGGCAACAAAAGGCTGGAAAAGTAAATGGCACAAATCAAAAACAACTAGAGGTGTAACAAAACCGGACTCATGACATCACTCTCTGCATCAGTTCACTTCACCACTCCCCCGCCTCTTCCTAATCATGCTTCATTCCCTCCACTTGTGATGCACACCTCTTCCCCACACCACTTATCAACTCCCCAGTACATATACCCAGGGCCGGCTCTGGCAAACCAGGCTAGCTAGCGAGCTAAATGTAAATAAAACAAAGTTAACTAGTAATGCTACTGTTGTGTGTAGCTGCTGTAACTATAAAATTGAAGTGTAACCTTGTGCTCATCTGTTTGGATTCCTGCCTGCTAATTTTGATTCTGTTCGCCTGTTCTGACTGTCTTCCTGGTTTTGACCCTGCCTGCCTGATTCAAGTAAAGTGAGCTCTTACTGAACTGTCTATTGTCACTGTGTCGTGCTTTGGGTTCACCTCTGCTGGCCGGGCCCCTTACAGGTTGAGCATTTGACAACTAATTAGGTTAATTAGCAATAGGTCAGTAACATCACTGGATATAAAAGCAGCATTTCAGAGAAACAAAGCCTCTTAGATGTAAAGATGGGCAGAGGTTCACCAATCTGTGACAAACTGTCTAACAATTTCAGAAAAATGCTCAGAATCAGGAAGAATCTCCGTGCACAAGGGACGAGGCCGAAAGGTCAAAACTGGTTGTTTCTGGTATGGAGTTGCATTGGTGTGTGTGGCGTGGGCAGCTTACACATCTGGAAAGGCACCATCGCCACAGAGGTTTTAGAGCAACATATACTCCCATCTAGACTGTCTCTTTCAGGGAAGGCCTTGCATATTTCAGCAAGAAAATGCTAAACCACACACTGTATCCATCACAACAGCATGGCTTCACAGGAGAAGAGTCCAGGTGCTGAACTGACCTGTCAGCAGTCCAGACCTTTCACCAATAGAAAACATTTGGTACATTAGAACATTCCTTTACTAAAACTCCAGCAACTGGTCTCCTCACTTTTATGGACATTTTTTTAAAAGAGGAGGGGATGATACACGATGAGAAACATCACCCTGTTCCAGCTTTTTTTCGAGATGTGTTGCATGCCATCAAATTCAAAATGAGCTAATATATTTATGAAATTATAAAATGTCTCATTTCAGTTTTTTTTTTTTTTCACATTTTACACAGCACCCCAACTGTTTTAGAATTGGGGTTGAAAATTGAAAGTCTTTGGAAATTACCCGATTTAAAGTGGTTAATTAATACATTTTGAGAAATATATATTTTTTCCCTCCATTTATGGCATCGAGAAATTGTACAAAACATGTTTTGTTCATTAGTTTCAAGGTTTAGAAATTCTGAGAAAATTAAAGAGAAAATCAGCTTTCATTAAGTACCCAACTGTAATGTACCACTGTAAAATATTCATTTAAAAAAAAAATCCTTCCTAGGTGAAAATATTTTTAAAATGAATTCTTCTAAATAGGCCATAAAACTCACCACTTACATAAGAGTCATTGACTTCACAAAGGCAGACCATCAGACAGTGTGTCCTTGGCTTGTACAGCATCAACTCTGCTATGGATCCACACAATCCTGGTGACCTTCTTCCTGTGAGGCAATAATATCAGCCACTGTTCCACCGTGTGATCACATTTCTATAGATCAATATGATTTAAAAATTCCAGTTTTAGTCAGACTAACACAACACTGATTTATTTTCTAACATCGTGTAACCATAACATTGTGTATCTGAACAAAAGACACAACAAGTTTTAGCATCAGCACAGGACACAGCACAGTGAATAACCGTGTATCTAGAGTCTCAAGAACACTGCACAGCCACATTTTTCTGCTGAAACCTGACACAAGCTTGAAAGTTCTAGCTGAACTGATTTTGTTTGTTTCTCTCCTGATCCAGCTATAGGCTGATGCAGTTAATGTAAGCTTTGCTGAAATAATGTTACCATAGTAAAAGCTGTGTCATGTTGACCAGATTACAGTACCAAAATATTTGTCAAATTTGTCCAGTCCAGACTGGTTTGAGTCGGACGTATTCATGCTGTCAAAGCACACTATCGACTGGAGCAGTTGTGGAGCATAATGTTGAACCAGCCAGTGTGTTCACATTGAAAATAAATAGTTTCAAACCTGAAAAGGTGGTGGGGATTTGGCTCTGCTAAAGTGGTGTGAAAATGGGCTGGTTGGCTGTGAACACTGAGGTCCTGAGACAACAAAATCTTGAAGAGATGGGCCTGGATGGGCCCTCCCTGAAGCACTTTCTGGTTTAAACATATGGAGTATCACATGGGCCACTGAAATCGTAACAATGCCTTTAGTTAATTATAATTAATATTGGTAATTTTTATTAAGTAATCCATTTTTACCGGGTGAATATAGAGAGAAATTATGAGCAAATATCTATCAAATTAGGAATTTCCAAGACAACATAGAGCAGTAGGTAATAAATACCAGGCCCCACTCTCAGCTCTAGGAAATTGCCCATTCTGTACCACCCCTGATTTCAGTTTCTCTCATCTTTAATTCCCCCTTCTTCTTAAAGCACAGCAGCAGAAGCTGAGCCAAAACTAATTGTTTTTTATTCATGCTTTTACTGGCCAGAAAGAAGTATTGGATTCTTTTAAGATGGAGCAGGACATACAATTTACAGCAGCATTATCCTTCCAAAACCTTCAGTCAGTTAGATTCCTTATTTTAGGGGGAAAAAAAACAAAACACTACTAATGGGCACTAAAGAGCTCTGGCACACATGCATACGCACATTAATTTTCGCTATTTTGTTTTCTTAGTGATGGGCCAGTGACCTCAACATTAGCACTTGGAAACACACTCATTGGTGAAAGAGGGCAGAGGTAGGCATTTGCAGGGTAATCTGTGATGCACACTGGGAGCCAGTTTGTCTGATGGCCTTGTCTGACACACACACGCACACACACACTGCAAACCCCCTCTGGACAGTGCAGCCAACAGAAAATGGGTAGAGATGCTCCATTGACTGAGCTTCCAAAATAAACTCCAACTTGAGCCGAGAGTGAGAAACCATTCAGAATAAACAGCTGTTATAGTTTTGGACAGTTAGCAAAATGGGAGCCACTCACCCACAGTGCTATCAGAGAACAGAGAGGCTCACAGCAATTTCACTGAAGTGTAATCACATGAAAGCTGCTGAAACATGCACTTAAGACCCAAATACCAAAAGCATCTCAGCAATCACTTTCTAACATCCCTTTTACCTGCGTCTTATACCAAAGTTAAACCAACTTTTACTTTAAGCATGGCATCTACAATCCACTTTTTTGAAAAAGTCTTTTGCTTCAATGCGTCTCTTCATTTTCTTCTCATAGACATTCCTCCTCACAAACTGCATGTCTCTAAACCACTCAGTGTAGATGGACTGCAAAGATTCCTGAGCCATAATATTCACTTTGGAGACCACAGATGATAAATTGATATATATTGCTCACATATGTTTTTCTGTATATCAACATACAATGACATGCTATACAGTGTGGAGGAGGTGTACTGTATGAAGAGTGCCAACAAATCATTGTTATCAAAGAAAAGCGTGTTTTTTCAAAAGTCTTCCTGGATGTGATTGTGCTAAAACATACTCTCAATGCTAACTATCAAAATAGCTTCTCTGGTGCTTCCTCTATTCCGTTATTTTTGAAACTCTTGTAATAGAGCTTCACATGTCTCATGACTCAATGGGGCAGGTTCAGGATTCACTATAATTAATTCACTCGTCATCTACCACTATATACTAAACATCAGGGTCGCAGGGTCGCAGGTGTAAATCCCAGCTGACATGAGGCGAAAGGCGGGGTCACAACTTGGACAGATCACTAGTACATCGCAGGGCTAACAACCATTCATTCACACAGTCACACCTATGGTCCATTTTAGAGTGTCCAAAGAACAAGCAAATCCACACAGAGATGTTTTTTTCTGAGCCGGTTGTGAACCCGAGTCTTTGTGCTGCATAGGCAACAGTTGCACACTTTATACAGTATATCTGACATTATTCCAGACCTGAAGAATCCTATCATCTTCAACTTCCTGACTTACTTCCCTTCATTTTACTTGAAAGAGTCACTGAAAGTTTACAAGAACCGGGAGGAAACAAATGCATGCAATGTGGCTTTGAGACAAACATTCAGCTCTGGAGTCTACCGGCTAAAGATAGCATTGTTGTCACTGGAAGGGTAAGTGTCACCTACTGGAAGCGTAACATTAGCAACGAACAGCATCCCTCCGGATCTTTTAGGGATATGGTAAATGCTCTCCTGTAGCCTGTCTCTGACTGTTTTGGCATCCTGAGGCACATTTATCCACCATCTTCACTTTTATGATGAAAACAGCCCGTGAGGATAAATAGGCTGAGCAAAGTCAGCTATGGACTTATTTCCAATAAGATCATTTACTCTCTCATCCTCCTCCTCTTCCTCACATATACTACACACTATTGACTATAGGATTGAGCAAGAGATAATCATTTAGTTTTGAATTAATTATTTTTTGTTATTTGTTTCATTTTCCGCTCAAAATTCCTCAGCTACATTCGGATCACGTGACCTGGTATATACAGTAGAACAAGATTTCTGATTTTCCTCCAAGTACCACCAGCAGAAGCTTCCATACCACTGGTGGGACATGTACCACAGTTTAAGAAACATGGGTCTAGTATATACAGTACATGTCTAAAGAGGTGAAAAGCAAAGGGTGTTATCTTAGCTGTGGGACGTCAACCACTGGTTCTCTAAAGGAGCACAAGAAATTGGGAAGACCCTCATGTGGAACAAGACACCCAGATGAAAAAAGAAAATGATTGTACAGGGAGAATTTCAGTTTTTGTCTAGATTAGGAACAAAATGAGTTCCTTCACCTCCGACTATGATGTTTCCCTAGTCTTAACCAATAGTGTGTATTCAAATAGTGTGCGTGTGTGTGAATGGTCATTTTATTCATATTGAGCCATGTTATTACTCGTAGCTTACATGTAAATCCTACTTTATACTTGCTGTAGTGCAAAGGATGACATCATCACATCCTGTTTGTTGTGTGCGAGCTGCACAGTGACACAGGGAAAAGTCAATTGTAAGTTACATTCAACACGCAAACCACATCTAAGACATCTTCATCTCACCCTATTAGATCTATCCACTATTTTCATCGAAAGCAGATGCTATTACAGTAAAATGATACTTTCCTGTTTTTCCACAGATTAGTTAACTTGTATGCCTCCAAACGCTCCAGAGTATTTGACGCACGTTGCATGTAGGGCATGAGCCCTCTGCAGAAGTCTGCACCTTTGGGCCTCATTTGGAGGAGAGAGCACAAAAAAATGCATGCCAAAAATTACAGGGATCAAAAAACTGTTG
Organism: Brachirus orientalis; assembly: GCA_016785285.1. Taxonomy (NCBI): domain Eukaryota; kingdom Metazoa; phylum Chordata; class Actinopteri; order Pleuronectiformes; family Soleidae; genus Brachirus; species Brachirus orientalis. The sequence goes on from JAFBJR010000247.1 coordinate 764,871, forward strand.
CGAATATCAGCAACCAAGTTTACTGACAAAATTAACATTGTATGATAAATCTCAGTGTTCCTTTTTTAAGTTCTTTGTACTATACATTAGTGAAAAGACAAGTGAAGCAGAGGAGAGCTAGCAGGTAAAAATCTGAAAGGTTGGTCAGCACATATACGTATAAAGCATGAGCACGGCAAAAATGAAGCTGATCACATGTTTGCAGAGAAATGAAAAAGTCAGTAATAAGAAAAGCAATAGGTATGAGGGGGGGAAAAGGTCGAAATGATACAGAGGGCAAAGAAAAGCAAGCAATGACACCATTAAAGACGATGTCTACGAGTGTACATATCAATGCATGTCTGCTGTAATAATACTGTGGCATAGTGGAGTGGAGGGGCATTGAGGGTGATTCGTCCCGCAATCTCTTTTTATTAAACAGAAAGGGTGAAGGAGAGAGGGAGGAATGAAGGCTGAAGGGGGATAGAAATTATGAGGAAAGGCAGGAGAACAGACACTACATAAATAGATTTTCAGGAAAGTTAAATAAGCCTAGTTTCGGTGAAATTGCTCAGATTTGTTTTGCCTAAAAAAGAAAATAAATGACCTAGACAAAAAGTTTTCAAGTAAAATTAATGGCAAATGTTCATTATAATAATTGTGCTGACTGGAAAATACAAGCTTGAGTCAAATTCAGTGGGACTTTGCATTAATTGATGAAATTCTCGAAATTGATTTAATGTATGATTATTAAAAAAACATTAATATCAATAATCAATTCCATTGGTGTAATGTTCCTCCTTTTTAATAAAAAAGTCAAATCCTGATGGAGCATGTGTTTGTTTCATATTATACTTGAATTCCTCTTCAGCTTTGTGAGAGTCACACACCACTTAACAAATACACTTCATTTCCAACTGAACAGTATATTTTGCAATTGGTGAATGGACTCTATCATTAATATTCAGTCAGAGAACTTTAAAGTTGCCCTAGAGGCCACATCAAGAAACATCGCAGGGGCAATCACTGAATTGTTTGCTTTTCCAATACTGTATGGAAAAAAAAATGTAAACGATGGGTGAAATACTGACCGCAGAAGGAAAAACATCATTCAGTTTTATCACTGCTGGACATATTTTAGCATATAATTTACCAGTGGAGATGCAGATGGAAGAAGAAGATGGGAAGAGGGGAGAGTCAATAAACTAAAGATCACTTTCATCAAACCAAAAAAAAGCAGGAGTTAACAACCTCATAAAAACAAGCCGTATTAAATCATGCTCACTCACTCCACCCCAACTCTCTCAGTTGACTTTCCCATCTCATCTTCTAACTTTTATCTCCATTTTCTCTCTTTACTTCCTCTCAGGACTGATTGGTGCTGCCACATTTTGATATGAATATTATTTGTTTAACACCTGTCCACTGCTCATCACTTCTGGTTCTCTCTACTGCATCTCTCCATCCCTGGCTGGCTCTCTTTCAGCGTTCAGCTCATTCTCTGTCATCTTCATCTTTCTCTAACCCTCTCTCTGGTGTTATTTTTTTTTTTTATTACAGAAGAGGATATGAGTCAAGGGTGATTCGTTGATTACTTCAGCACATGTGAGTGGCCTATAAATCCATCATCACGTGTCTCTCTCTCTGCACACATACTTATTCTCTGAGGGAACAAAACACGTACCCATAGGAGAAGAACTGAGAAAGAGAGGCGGATGGGGAAAGAAATAAGAGACGTGAACATGGTGGTCTAGGTGTGTGTTTAACTATAGGAGAGCGTTTGTTTAACCCTTCAAATGCACACACACATTTGTGCAGCATTCGCAGTGAGGACACTCACAGCCATAATGCATTCCCTAGCTCCTTACAATAACCTTAGCTGTCACAGCTAAATGCCTGACCCAGTTCTAACCCTAACCCCTAAAACTTAACCCTCAAAAAGCTCTTTTAAGGGGTGATGGATCATAAGGAGTAGAGACAATGTCCTCACGTTCCCAAAAGGTCATCACTCCCTTTGCTTTATACCTTTTTGGTCCTCACAAATATACCCATACAAAAACACACATGCACTCGAACACATATACACACACACACACACACACTCGTATTTCTATCCATTGTAATACATTAACTTCTATTCGTTTGAACAGCCCACGGCCTTATCCCTAAAACTTAAACTAAACACAATTCAAATCTTAGCCCTAAACTCAATCAGGCCCTCAGATTTGAGGGTCTGCCTTATTGGGACCAGGTTTTGATCTCCATGAGGACTACTGGTCCTGACAAGGTGAATGTTTATGACAGAAAAAGGTCCTAAAGAGGAAACAAACACAAGAAAACACATACATGTCCTTGTAAACATGACGAGTATTGGTTCTGACATTTAACGTGATAAGGGCACACCTGTCCATCGAAGCAGGACGACAGGTGAGATGAGTGCTACAAAATGTGGTTCATGAGATGTAATGATTGTGAATCTCTCTCTCTCTCTCTCTCTCTCTCACACACACACAAACAAATGATGAAGTTATAAAATGGTAACAAACACAAGGATGCCTTTCCTATCCTTGGTTTCTCTATGGTGATTCATCTGTTGGGGAGACAATCTGCAAGAAGCACAGATGTTCCCTCAGAGAACATACCTGTTTTGAAATAACGACCCAACCCAATTACCACAAAGTGTTTTTACAAGTCTAAATAGGCCTTCAACAAGGAGTGATAATTGGCTCGCAAAAAGTTTGTAGTTTGTAGAAAAATACAGTTTTTTGTTAAAAAAAAAAAAAATAACAGTTATAAAAGTGTGTATTTTAATAGTAGTTAGAGTCACACCTAAATTTTATAAAAGTTAAAGGGATAGTTAAGTCTATTTATGAGGTGCCAACATACAGACTTTGGTCACTTAGCAAAGTATGTAAATCACAATATGTATATCACAATATCTTAAGAAAATTGGTGTGTTCCATTTGTATTTGGAACACAAATTTCCAAATTGAAACGTGACGCGACATGGGATTCCAAGATGGCTGCTGTTTTTACTGTTATATTTGTTTCACAGTAAATCAGTTGTACATATAGTGCTGTTCAATACTTAACCGTAGACATGTTGTTTCGCTGTTCGTGTATATAATATATTACAGAGTGTTGTTATCAAGTGGTATTGCTAACAATGGCTAGCCTGAGACATTTCTGACTTCGCAATGTAAAGCGCAGTATGTGGAGTTTACAAACTCAAGTTTCCATTCGCAAAAAAATGACTAAAGGTGAGATAAAGGGCACTAATTTGGTAGACCATTCGTATTTCATAGCGCAGCGCCTGCTACAGTTAAGGTTAAACAAACCTTTAGTGTAGTTCATGAGATGTAATGATTGTGAATCTTTTTATCTGCCCCTGCGCAGTGCAGGCACAAGAAAACAAGTGGGTGGGCCAAGGGGGTGTGTCCAGGCGCATTTTGCAAGTTTCATGCACAGCGCAGGGGGTGCAGCCTGGGGCAAGTACACCTCTGTCCCGCCTTTGTCCCTCCTACCGGCACAAGTAGCAAAGAGAGGGAGAGAAGGTGTGACTGGGTTTAACACAGCCAGTCCAAATCTTCACCAACCAAATGAGCTCCTCTCCTCACCTTCAAATGCACCACGGGCGAGGCACAGTGCAAGTTTCATCTCTCCATGGAGGAAGGAGACAGCAACAGCGTCAGATGGAGGAAAACTGATGTTCTGGTTCGGGAGCTCCAAGCTCAGAGTGGCCGAATATATGGTCACGCGAACAGACCTCCACAGGCTGATGATGCAAAATGTTACCAATATTGTTCATCTGATTAGCCCTGACATACTCAGAACCGTTGCCCAGTGTAAAAACAGTTCAATGATGTAAAAAGAAGGGCCCAACAAAAGCTCTCTGAGCACAGGAGGCAGACGGTGGCCACTGGGTGCGTAGCAGACACGGCGGTAAGTTATTCCAGGCATTATTCGAGTGGTCCACCTGCATTCCTGCTCTGTCATCCCCAAATCGGAGGACCTTTGGTTGTATACTCTCTCCCCGTATCTCCTTCTCCACCTCCTTCTCGCAATAATATACTCCATCTTTGTGGATCACGTTAAGCATAAAAATTAAGAAAAAAATATATAGGTAATCAAGTGAAACAGATAAATCCTTGAGACACCGAACATGACATTTGAGCCTCTCTCTCTGTTGATGGTGAGATGAGAGAAGCCGAATATATCCTCACTATCTGATATCGAGGCTGTTTGTGGTTGGCTGAGAGAGATGTGAAGTCGTTAGTTTGCATCACAGTTTCAGCTGCGTAAATTAAATTCCATTACACGTGCCAACCGCCTATGATCTGACATCAGATGTGATGGGACAGTCAATATAGATATAAATGTATGTGCTGATTCAGATAGTTGCATTAAATAGTGGTTGTTGTGAATATTAATTGCATTGAAATGTGCCTGACATTCTGTAAACCTGCCTGTGAGGTTTTGGTGACGTGTGCACACTGTGTGCCAGTCAGCCAAATTACCAATAGACTGGCTGCACTTCGCCTTGCGCTGAGAGTAGACCAGGTTGGAGCTGACCATCTTTCAGCGCACCTTCGGCACAGCCTTTTGGCATGAAATTGTCACTGCGCCAAGCTGAATCTGTCAACCTCCCCCTTTTGCGCTACCACCACGCATCTCAATGCACCTAAGTCTACCAAATTGCCAAATTTACTGCGCAGGTGTTGCGCCTGATGAATCCTGATGAATCCAGCTGGTTCCCACAAGGAGTCAGCACAGTACAGTCAGGTTTTACCTTGTGTCAATACCTCACACTACCACATTTCAGATGTTTTGGAAGGTCAAAAAAATGTTTTTCTTTGGAAAGGAAACATTGGAGGATGGGAAAAGAAAATCATATGTAACATTCAAATGGTGCCATCTGTAAAATGTAAATCACTTTAATGGGATTTAGTTATTTTAGTCTTAAAAAATGTCTTTGTTTTACAATACATGGACTTTGTAGTAACTGATCACAGTATAAACTGAAATTGGAGGAAGGAAACATTTATACTGTTAGGGAAGTTTTCCAGAGATCCCATTAATCTTAGGAGGAGAGTCTAGAACTTTACTCTCATTCCTGTCAAACCCATCAAATTGTTTTCAGACACTGTAAATTTATTTCCTTACTGAAAAATTACACAAGCCTTCAAAAACTCCTGCAGTTTAAAGTGGATTAAGACTGGCCAGCTGTGTAAAACTCACTACTTAATAACATCATCACAAACAACACAGGATTAGGATACAACACCAAGCTTTAGTGGTCGCCTCTCTACTTTATAACAACTGACACTGAATAAGTTGCTTTGGCAAATCATCATCAGTTTATGGAGCTAACATCAGCCATGGGTTTGTAGTCATGGACTGTACTCCCGAGATGGCAGCCACTTATTCAAATGAAAATTGCTCAAGCGCCTAAGCCAAAAAAAAAAAAAGTGTAACCACTGATGCACATTTTGTTTGTGACCTTGGTCCCTCACAGGCTTTATTTTGGCACAGCAGCACTCATATGAAAATAGAATTTACAAAGCCATAGGAAAGTTTTAGAAATGACATTTTTATGGTTTAAAAATATTCTGCAGTTCCAAAAAAGTTGAGATGCTGTGTAAAATGTAAATGTTTTGCACATCTCATAACTCTATTTTATTCCCAATAGAACATAAACAATGTGACTGTCTTCCAGAGTGATGCCACTGAATGATGTTTACTTTTACATCTCTGGAATTGAAAGGTACAGCAGGTACAATAATTTGCCTTTATAGATCAATAATTCCATAATAGGGTTTCAGCATAATGTAAATCAAGTGATCTGACAGATTAACCTTGTGCACCTCCCTGGGCTCTGTTTTCAGCCTCAACTACTGCTAAATTCCATTTACATCGGAACTCCAAAGTCAGAACTGGGACAGTACGGTGAGTTTTTGCTGAAAAATTGGAAATGCATATCAGGATATCTGTTGTTACCCATTGTTAGCAATGTCAGTCAATAACAACACTCTACATTGTATTTTGCGCAAACAAACAAAAGTGCTATTAATAGTAAAAGTAACAGTGTTTATATGGTGCCAGCCATTTTGGAATCCTGAACTCAGGGTATGTACTTTAAGTTTTGGAGTTAAAACTCCGAGGATAATGGGCTTTTTCTCTCTCTTCAGGAACGCCACGTTACCTCAGAAATTCAGAGTTCCAACTGCAAATGTAATGCAGTATACATCTGTAAAATTACAGGAGGCTTTGACCAATCACAGGGCTGTTTTCTTTCCCTCCCCCGAGTTTGTGCTCTTCCTTTCTCTCTCTCTTTGTACAACTATAGCCATTAGCCATAGCCATATTTTATATAGCTACTCATCACTACTAACATTAATTATCCTCATCCTCTCTTCACCAACGGTTTGTCCTCTTCTGAGTGTCACATGAGGAGCTGGAACCAACCCCAGATGGTGACAGCACATGTCACACCCTGAATGAGATGATGATGATGATGATGATTATAATTATAATCGACAAACTATTGTCTCTGTAATATTTGATGTTTTGTTTGTAATCTGCTGAACTTGTCTCTGTACATGTGACACCTACTGCACGTCTGTCCGTCCTGGAAGAGGGATCGCTCCTCTGTGGCTCTTCCTGAGGTTTCTCCCATTTTTTCCCAAAGGTACAAAGGTTTTTGTGGAGTTTTTCCTCACTCGATGTGAGGGTCTAAGGATAGAGGGTGTCACTTGCTGTACAGACTGTAAAGCCCTTCGAGGCAAATTGTGTTTGTGATGTTGGGTTATAATTGACTTGACTTATTCAAACATAGGGTGTTTCACTTCATCTATTGTGCATACGGGTCTCTTCAGTGGAATGGTTGCTAAAATATTCTAAGACAAATTCAGATGATAAATGTTATATATTCTAATGGATATCTAGAGTGTTTGTTAATTTGTTCCGATGACTTCATGGCCCCCTTTCAGAACAAGGATAACCTCCATTTAATCTGCCATCTCTGGCCCTCCAACCCAAATTGCACCAACCAACTGCTCTATCAAGGTCTATATCTGACACCTCCCACCCCTCAGCTGCTTTCCTGAAGTCACCAAAGGCATTATCAGGAAAATTAAGCCATCCACCTGTTCCATGAACTGCTTCCCGACCACTTTATTGAAACGCTACACATCTGAAGTCAGCTAATCACTGCTGTTATCAACCACTCCCTCCAATCTAGACATGTCCCTCTCTTCGAAAAAGTGTCCAGATGTCCTTTCAAATTACAGGCCCGTCACCAATCTCCAATTTATCTCTAAATTAATGGAGAAAGTAGTTGCCACCCAACTTAAGGACCTTGCACAACTTTTTGAAAATTTTTAATCTGGTTTCTGTATGTATGTATGAATGTATGTATGGAAACAGCTCTGGTGAGGGTTATCAATGATCTCCTGATGGCATCAGATACTGGCTCTTCTCTCATCCTTGTCGACCTATCCGCAGCCTTTGACATAGTAGTTGACCATGCCATATTACTAAACTACCCCCACCAGAACATTGAAATTACCAACACTGCCCTCACCTGGTTCCAGTCATACCTAACCAACTGGACAGAATAAATCTCCAAATTACACACCGTCACCTGTGGGGTTCCTCAGAGCTCAGTCCTTGGCCCCATCCTCTCCATAATCTACCTAATCCCACTTGGTCAAGTCATAAACTGTTATGGAATTGCATATGGCGATGACACGCAAATGTATGGTAAAGCTACAGCCATAGCCCCACCTTCTCCATCAGTGCTGTCACCCCAGTCACCACTTAACATTGGCCTGGAGCACGTGACCCATCCATCATCCATAACTAGCATCACCTTTTCCACCCACACTATTCCCCTCTCCTCTTCAGTCACGAACCTTGGTGAAAAGTGGACTCAAACCTCACCTTCGAATCTCACATGAGTCACTTCTCGAAAACCTCCTTCTACCATCACTATTGCCAAACTTCAATCATCTCTGACCCTCCCACATACCAAAAACTGATTCATGCCTTTATGTCCTCCAGGCCCTGTAACACACTTCTCATTGGGATCCCTAGCAAGAGCCTTCAAAGGCTACAATATGTCCAGAACCCTGCAGCTACGATCCTGATGAGAGCGCATAAATATGATCACATAACACACAATGCTTAAGACGCTCCATGTTTCCAACAGGATATTATACAACTCCACTCCTCTCACTTTCCATTTATACCTTTTTTATAAACAGTACATGCAGTACGGTACAGTACATGGATTAATAAAAACCTTCTCTTCTCTGAGGAACAAGAAAAAGCTCCACTTGTAGCTGAAAGCCTAAAATGTTGAAGAAACCTCCGAAGTGTCCCAGTGTCTGTTCATTTTGCTGAAAATAAACCTATAGAGGACCATACAATACCAAATAATTGTGCATGCTATGAAATGCTGTTAAAACTTTCAAGGTCTCACAATGTTAGTGAAACATCACTGACAGCAGCTTTATATATATTTAAGCCAACGGGGGCAGGACTACACAATATTATTCACTTGGTTATCAAAACAAAAACTAGAATCAAATATAAAACCCAAATACACAATTAAAGTTGCAAATTGCTATATATGAAATAAATATAGAGCAAAAATGCATAGTTCAAAGGACTGGAAAATTAATAGAAGAGGGAGAGATATTGATCAGTAACACACGACTTTAAAAGTGCACAAAAAAGGGACATAAAAAAACAGTGTGCAGGTGCTTCTGAGTAATTATCCACAATGACAGATGAAAAATTCAAGTTGCTTATTCCCACTTGTTCTTGGTGACATTACTGACAATGACACCAACATAGAGGTACAATGAAAAATTGGAAATACACATGCAGGGCAGACATTTTCTTCATTTCTGTGCTCAATAAAATATATTAAAAAAAAAGCTTTAAATCAAAACAAGGTCCACAACAACCAAGTTTTTTTTACCAATTCACTTAATATATCTGAGTTCGATTTTACAGACAAAATTCAGGCATTTCTGTAGTGACTTTCAGCTTTTTACTCTCTCACTCTATCCACCACATGAAGGTCACGGGGACTGAAGCCAAAGCCAGCTGACCTATAGGGTGAAAGGTGGCGTACACCCTGGAAAGATTACCAGTCCATCACTGGTATAACCACAAACAACCATTCGCTCTCACATTCACACCTACAGTCAATTTAGACTGTCTTCTTAAACTAATCTGCATGTTTTTTGGTTGTTTGGGGAAACTGAAGTAAACTCGACAAAGAAGGCCCTTGATGGAACCGGGATTTGAACCTTTGCTCAGGACGTGTGCTGGGACAAACCATGGAGTAAAAAAAAAAAAATTACAAAGTAAAAAAAAATCCTCTTCATTGCACATTTTACAAAGACTTTTTGTATGCATTGAGTCCAGTGTTGTTTTTAAATGAAAAAATTAATTTAATGTTCTTTTTAATACTTGGTTTATGAATGTTTCGAGACAACACTACAAAACAATGCTTCAAAAAATCATCAACAAAAACACTGTATTCAGGCAGTGGGAAAAATCTTTCAAATTCAGAAATGGAAGCTATTGCTGCAAACTTTTGAGTTTTAGCAGCTTTACCGCGCTGCAGCTGCAGGTATACACGTAAAGGCAAAAAGCCATGGATTATGATGTGACATTTCTCATTCATGTTGTCACGTATCAGATATATACCTGCTCTAGAATCATGCACATACTGAAGGGACACCAATTATTTATACTTATGAATTTCAAGAAAACCATGACACACAAAATAGAAGAGGGTGGGGTGGAAGTAGTATTTCATGTACAGATGGAGGGCTAAACATAAAGTTAGGCTTTTTGATAATCACCAGAGGTATAGGTACAATATAATGGACAAAAATTTAGAACCACAATTCAAAAGCAATGTCTGATTTTCTTAGTTGATTGTCAGTAAATTTTTTTATGTATGATTAGTTTTGACAGTTTCAAGTAATTTCAGGGACCATTGTGTTTGTTTTTTTTTCCTTTGACAGAAGGGTACCAATAATTTTGTCCACGTGTGTGGGCAATGGCTTTCTTGCATATCTTTAAAGACACAGCACTTTAAAAAAGGTGACAAATATTGCTACAAATCCTAAATTAAACTTACTTGTTAAAAAAAATAATGTGTGGTGGTCTATATAGAGGTCCACATGAAATTTAGTCCCCAGGGCCAGGCTGCCTCTGGCCCCAGGTCGCACTTTGGACATGCCTGCCTTCAGCATACAAGTGGCGCTTGCCCCACTGTTGTCCAGTAGGTGCCCTTTTAATTTTCCCTCCGGCCCTTCCAAATGTCTGTGTATGTCACTGATACAGGTGCATAGATGTGGCAATCATGCTAGCAACAGAGGTGCACGATTTTGGACTTTATGCCAATATATCTGGAGCGCTTTGGCCTATGAGTAATACTGATACTGATACATACAGCATATTGTGTATATATATATATATATATATTACACATTATATACATGTTTTTCCATGCACCTGAACTGCAGAGGTCATTTAGTGACTTCCGTCACTTGTAGATATGTAGATATACATTTTCTTCATTAAATAATTAAACAGAGAAAAATATAGTTGGTAAGGGGCAAGTATAGAAGTCAAGAAGGTAGTCATAAGTCATGTCAGGGGATCTTGGTGTGTTTTCTAATATGTGATAATACATTTTAAAGACAGGACATTAACTCCACAGATACAGTAGTGTACATGTATGCAGGAGCAATAAATAAATACTCCTCCAGTTAAGACTCTTTTACTAAGCAGGTTGTGTTCCACTCTTCCCAGTTAGAAGGTTTTAGCCTATTGACTGAAAGACAAGCTAAAGTCTACAAGAACAGGTTTTAAAGCCAAAATGCAGTTTACAGACTAGTAGCTCAAATGTCTCTCATCAAGTTTTGATTAGTGACAATATGAAAGTCTCAGGAAAAAAAAAAGTCACTTTAGCCTGGTAATGTGTAACATGGTCTTATTTATGTTGCCAAAATGTTTAAATCCTGTCAAAGTGAGTCAACCTCAAAGACAACGTGCATTTTATCAGAGTATTATTCTTCATTCATTTCTAAATTTATGATTGAGATAAGTTCAACTCCTGTGTAGCAGTGAGGTGGTGCTGCAGCAGTGTGATGTGCTTCTCCTTTTACCTATGCTGCTGCTGCTGCTCCGGCTGCTATTGCTGCTACTGCTGCTGCTGCTGCTGCTGCTGCTGTGATTACACAGTCCAGAGACGCAGTGTAGCATGAAGCTGCCGCTTCAAACCGCACTTAATCACACATTGCAGCACGGAGTAAATATCTAATCACACACACACTAATGTGTTTATCATGCACATGCACACACACAATCCAAATTTACACAAATAAAGGATAAACACAAACAAATACTGACATGTGTCTCTCAGGTATGGAGAAGGTATTCCATCTTTTTCCACTTTGTGAATCAGTCAGATCAGGCAGTGAGCAGACAAACACATACACACCACTGTTTGTGATCTATCTCAATGCCACGCCTCAATGGATTCAATCATAAGGGAGCTTTTGTTTTTCTTCTTGTTCCCTTTTATTTTTCTTTTCTCTCTTAACTACACAAACACACACATGCAGGTTTTAAGGGCTCTGCATGGGTTTCACTCATTTGGCCAGCTTCACCAAATCTGTATCCCCCACCGGATTAATGCCTAACCCTAACCTTAACCTAACCATGATTTAAAATCTTAAAATTTGACGAGCTCCCTCAAAAATTAGGTTCTGCTTCCTTAGGACCAGTTTTTGACAAGGTCGCCGTTCTTAAATTCCTGAAGAGGCAATAAAAATAGGTACACACACAGAGAGAGAACTTCTCTCCCTCCTTTGTTTCTCACTTGGAACTAAGTAACTTCACCCTGAGTGTTCCCACATCCCTCAAGTGTGAAATTAATACAGATAGGGAACACGACCAAACTCTCTGAGGGTGAAACACAGAAGAGCCAGCTACACACCTGATTTATTGCTGATATGAGGTGTCTCTATACATACTGTATATTTATAATATTTAATGAAAGTACATGCATCGGTGTGCATTCGCATGTGTGTGACAGTAGGGACGGGTTACAAATGCTGTCCAGCTCTTGAGATTTACTGCACACTCAAGCTACACATTAAACACACCCACACACTCAGTTCAGATTACTGGGTTTGTATGGACCTTCCATTAGCTCATTTTTCTAAAACTCAATCCCTAACCCTCACCACAATCTGTAACAGGCTGTCACTGAGCTGGACCTAATATATCTATCAAGTAAAACCCTCAGATTGTTTGAATCACCACCTTTCCATAAAATAACAATTTCTCTGGTTTTATTCCAAACAAACCAGAAGCAGTAGACAGATCTGTTCCTGAGTGCTGCAGGATTTTTTTCCATATCAAAGTCAGTGGGTGTGAAAAGACCACAATGAGCAAAATGTTTGATATTTACCTCCAGCGAGGAGGAACACATTAACTTCTGGAGCGGATGTGATTTAGGGGTTGGCTAGAGGAATTTTGTCCCTACTTATTTTAAAAATTGTGATATAGGTTGGTTTTCATCATTTTTATGAATTTCTACAGGAATGAACCATTTTGAAAACACATCAGGGAGATGCAGGGTGTGTATATCTTTGAACAGGTACAACTTGATTTCATAAATCAAAATAAGTATTTTTTAGGAGGTGATCTTTATTCCGCTAATGTACTGTAATTGCTGTTGTGCTGATCAGAAATGCAGTAAATATGTTTGTTGTTTCCATCAGCTTACATTCCAGCTTTTTTGCGACGCTCCCTGGGCCCTGTGAAATGCATTTTCTATTACTCTGATTTCTTTTTTAAATCTTTTCAGTTTCCTGTTTTTCCTGCATGTTGAGTGCTTGATTTAGATTATGGCTTTTCTTTGCATATCATATTTTATTCCATCTGCGTCTTGTAATTCTCTGCCCCTCCCTGATGTGATTTGCCTGCATCTAGATTTTGACCATGTGTCCTCCTCCAGTAGTTTATGAAGTGTGTGTGCTCCCCAGTGTCTTTGTTAGATTGTCTGTTTGTGTTTGGTGCGACCTCCAGTTTTATTTCCTTCATGGCATTCCCCCAGTTACAAACCACTACCTTCCCACTTAGCACAAGGTGTAAATTATCACTCCAAGATGATCTTTGCTAATGTCTGTATGTTGAGTGATTTTGACTGAACATCATTGCATTCCATGGGTGTCAGAAGCATTTGTAAGGTGGGGGCTATCATGTTCAGTTTCCTGGCTGGTGGAGGTTTGGGTTTGTTTTAGTTCCTGTTTTGTTTTGGTTAACTTCCTTTTGTTCCCAGTTTGTGTTCCTTACCTGTTTTCTAGGAGGCTGGCTGCTTGGCTGGGCGGGGAGCATAATCACCGCAGCCGTCTTCAATTGCGTCATCAGGTACTGCCTACTTGTACCTGGATTTCCTGTTCCTCCTTGTCTAGCGCATCATGTATCCCTCATACATTTAATCCACATCACTCTGCACAGCAAAACAGTCTAAACTCATTTTTTGCCTTTTTCTCTCATTACCCATGTTTTCAGTATCATTGACTTTTTGTTTCCTTTTGTAGATTCCCGTATTCTGAGCTCCGCCTCGCCTTACCTTTTGTTTTTTTTTTGTAAATAAATCATTGTTAACTTTAGTTCTCTTTATCCCTGCCTTTTTTGGGTCCACCCTTGTTTCTAGTTTTTTTACAATTCTCACAAATTGTTACAGTACGTGCTAGTGGCAAACTACCTAGCACCTGACTCCAAGAAAACTGAAGCGGTGGTAGCCAGTGCCCACCACCCGTAAACAATTACAGCAATTCCTGGTTCTCCAATTTTTACCATCCGTTTATCCAGGGATATAGCAGTGTTCCCTCTCCCCTCACCAGGCTGACCTTCACCTCGCTCCCCTTCAAGTGGACTCCTAAAGCAGAGGCCACCTTCGCCACCCTCAAACAGCTCTTCACGTCCACTCCAGGCCTCACCCATCCTGACCTAACACTCCAGTTCATCATCAACGTGGATGCCTCAGACAATGGTATTGGAGCCTTCCTCTTCCAGCAGAACCCCAAGGACAGAAACTACAACCATGCACCTTTTTTCCCGTAAGTTATCTCCAGCAGAAAGAAATTATGACATTGGGAACAGAGAACTGTTGGCTGTGGTTTCTGCCTTGCAGGAGTGGAGACATTGGTTGGAGGGGGCTGAGCTGCCAATTAATGTCTGGACCGATCACAAACATATTTCCTACCTCAAGACTGCCAAAAGACTCAACTCCCATCAAGCCCACTGGTCCCTCTTTCTTGGCAGATTCAACTTCACCCTTTCCTACCATCCACATTCCTGCAACACCAAGCCTGACTCCCTTTCCAAGATCCATGACCCGGTTCACCAGGACCCTGAGGACCAGCCTATCCTTCCTTCTTCCTGTCTCATTGGTGCCATTTCCTGGGACATCAAAAGGGTTGTACGCGAGGCCCAAGGGATGGAACTGTGGCTTTTGTCACTGGTTTTCCTCCTTCCAATGGACACACTGTAATTCTCATTATAGTTGACAGATTCTCAAAATGCGTACACTTTATCCCCCCCTCTCCAAATTGCAGACCTCATCACTCGCATCTTCTGTCTCCATGGCATCCCCCAAGATATTGCTTCTGATCTGGGTCCTCAGCTTTCCTCTCAGGTCTGGAGGACCTTTTGCCAGGCAGTGGGCACCTCCCCCAGTCTTTCCCCTAGATACCATCCCCAGTCAAAAGGACAATCAGAGAGGGCCAACCAGGGCTTAGAATCTGCTTTACTGTGTCACAGCCAGAGATCCTGCCTCATGGAGCTCTCATCTGCCGTGGGTGGGATACACCCATAATTCCCTCAACAACGCCTCCAATGGGATGACTCTGTTCATGGCCAGTTATGGCTTCTAGCCCCCACAGGAGGAGGAGGTTGTGGTGCCCTTCATCCGATCTCATTGCTGGGCCATCTGGAGGGCTGCTAGGGCTGCTAGGGCTGCTAGGGCAGCTCTTACTTGCTTCTCCCAAAGGAACAAACACCTGGCTGATCGACACCACACTCCAGCCCCCGAATTTCGGCCCGGGGATAAGGTCTGGCTCTCTTCCCGCGACCTCCCCCTCCAAGTGGAATCCAGGAAGCTGCACCACATTTCATTGGACCATTCAAGGTGGATCGGGTCATTAACCCCTCTGCTGTGCAGCTCAAGCTCCCTCCTTCCTTAAAGATCCATCCCACTTTCCATGTCTCCCTTCTCAAACTGGTTTCTACCAGTGACTTGGTCCAGCTCAGTGACAGCCTGTTACAGATTGTGGTGAGGGTTAGGGGTTGAGTTTAAAAAAAATGAGCTAATGGAAGGTCCATACAAACCCAGTAATCTGAACTGAGGGTGTGGGTGTGTTTAATGTGTAGCTTGAGTGTGCAGTAAATCTCAAGAGCTGGACAGTATTTGTAACCCGTCCCTACTGTCACACACATGCGAATAAGGCTTTAGCAACTGGGGCTGATGTTACCTCATCCAGCTTTGAGCAGCTGAATTGACGGTTCACTAGCCATAGCGATACATTATGCATATGCATATGTGAATTACTATAGGTAGGTAACAAGAAAAACCTGGAGTAGATTTTCAGTGCTATGGGTATTTCCCTAATGATACTGCACTAATATTTTACATGGTGTCAATTTCATTCATTAAATATATTTATTATTCAGTTTTATTATAAACAATGGAACATAGTTGTCTCATACTGTTGTAATGTATGCCCTCTACTACTCCCATCAATGCCAAGACTTCACAGTCTCATCTGATTCATCATTCTCCATCATTAACCAACCACCAACACCAATGCCTGGACTCCAGAGGGATACGATATATGCCACTATTGATTTTGTTAAAATTGTAATAAATTATTATATTTTGTTATTATATACACTTATATACATTTACAGTTGATCATTATGACATTTAGATTGGTTCCCTACAAAGTATTCTTTTCAGTCTACAATCCTGTCTGCCAGCAGGTATGACATCTGTGAAAATTAAAGCTCTTTTGTTCAGTCACTCCCCCCAAGCAGCTGCTGTTAACTTTCCTAGGGTGGCACAAATAAAGGCAGTTGGAACAAGAGTCACTGTAGAAACTGGGTAGAAACCCAGCAAAATATATACTGTCCCAGTTCAGATATGGCAACAAAGACAAAGATAAAACAATTGCACAATGATCTATTGGGCACTTTGACTGAAACGTGCAGTAAAACTGTCTGCTGCCAAATCAATAGTCTGCACTTCTGCACCCATGAAACTGGTTAATTAAACTTCAGCTGCACAGTTTGTTGATTCTTTGGAAAGCACAAGTCACACCTGTCCATGAAAACCTTGATATGGTTTTCAAAAGATGTCAAAAAGATGTTCTCAGATAAGACCAGAGGATTCTACCAATCCCTAATAGATGTTGTTCTTCCTTTGGGGATCATGGGGGAACTTTATGTCATGACCCCTAGTTTCTATTCTCTTTGGACTTTTTTTTATCCTTTATGTTTTATTTGTTTAATATATATATATATATAATATATATATATACACACACACACACCAGAACTGTTAATTGGACACAGGAGCTACATCCAGTCTACTCAAAATGCTTGGATTATCCCAGCCTCCCTTGGGTATTTAGTCACTGTGTTATCCAGTCTCTTGGATGGTTCATTTGTGGAAGTTCACTCTTACGTTCCTGAGGTTTCCTTGTGGTCCCTGTCCGTCCTCTGTGTTTATAGGTACCTTTCTGTGTGTTTCACTCATTGCTATTTTCTTCTGCTTTAACTTTTTACATTTTCTATTTTTGTTTTATTAAGCACTCTTCTCGTCATTTTGCTATTCTCCATTTGTAAAAAAAAACGTAACAAATTTGGTAATCCCAGCTGACATGTTGAGAGACATGGTTCATTCTGAAGAGGCCATCATTATATCACAGCACCAATGTATAGAGAAAAATCAACATTTACACTCAGGGTCAAATCATACTATCTCAGAGGACTTATGTTTCTCTCATTCACTTTGAACAGAACAATGTCAAGTGTCACTGAAATGCATTGTGGGCTAACTGAATGCAGCAGAGGTTTTGAAATATTCAACTTTCCAATCATTAGCTCAAGCCAGCCAATCAATCATATTATTGCAAATATTTAATCACAGGCACGAGCCAATCAAATTATCTTTAACATTTGGCATTAACATTATACGACCCAAACTGAGCTCTTGGACAAGATTGCTCTCCCTGTACCGATGTTATTTATTGGACAAAGTGCACCCAACAGTAGCGGACATCACATCATCATCACTTTAGCAACATTAGCCCTGACCAGAGGCAATTTCTCTAAGACAGCAAGGGAAGCTCTGCTTCCTCTAAAATATTATAAAAATAAATGGTCAAATATCTACTGTTGTTATTACCTTTCATGACTAAACGTTTGTTAGAACAAAATCAACTGTAAGACTAGTTTGTTTAGAATCAGCTATTTATCACAGATCGTCGGACATGATTTTCTTTTCAAACATTTCCATAGCAACATGGCGCAATCAAACCAGTGGAAGCTCAACTTCAGTTGATCTCTATGAGACAGCACAGAATAGTTTTTTTTAAATATTGTTTAAATTCATAATGTTCCATCAAAAGGAGAAACAGCTGATCAGTACAGCACATCTTTCACTCTTTCCCTCCCTCTGCTCTGTTTCAATATGAGATATGGGTCAATAGCAGAGGAAATGCTTCGTGTGTGAGGTCCTGGGTTCAATTTCCAGCATCTACGGACAGCCTGTGGTCAAGAGGAAAAGAATTGTGCTCATAACCAGAGGGTTATGGACTTTTCCTGTGCTTGGCATGCAAAAAAAAACAAATTCTAATTCTAGGACAGTTTGATCTACTGCCTCATGAGTGTGTTGAATGAACTGGTATAAGTGTAGCACCTGAATAGTGTTAGTTACATTTGTTTAACATTTCACTCAATAATATGCAATCAATTTCAGAGTGTAATTACACTTGCCAGTAGGGGGCAGAGAAAAACAATCTGTTAGCCAACATTACTGCCAGCCAAGTAGAAGAAGGATAAGAGGCGCGTGTGCCCGGTCGTGCTTCGACAGCTTGTGTTCTATGTTGCAATGAATGTATGTTTTTCTGCACCATACCATCTCACCCTGAGTGGTGTAACAATTTGGAGGTTCCACTGAGACAGCAACAGCGAATATTACTTCACAGCAGAGGACTTTTTCCAACTCCGAGAAAAGTAACGTCGGACATGTGGGAAAGCAGCAAGTCAACTAAGTGAGCTAACGTTAGCTACTGGCAACAGTTGAAGTCTAGCTAGTATGACGTTGTCTAGTTTGGTTGTTTTTCATAGTGTTTACAGTTCAGCAACATAATAAGCAAAAATGTCAGAACACAGACAAGAGTTCCTTTTGGAAATATAAGCTAAACTGTTTGGACTGACTGTGAAAGAACTGCACCAAGTGTGTGAGTACTGTAAAACTGCTGGAAAAGACTCAGAGGACATTAAGAACAAAACTTGTCTCGCACCTGTTAAGCATATTGTAATGTTTTGTGAAGGTGAAGAGTTTCTGAAGAGGAAAATGAAGACATGTCTGTGCTTTTGGAGCTAAATGACACACTCGAGGCTTTACGGAAGCACCCAGAGGAGAATGATGTCACAGGAGCTATGCCACGCTCCTATTCACCTGCGACCGACGGGGCGGAGCAGGAGATGGCTCGCTCAGCTCAGCCTGCTTCGGGATAACAACTGAGAGACCACACACCACTCCTGCCATAACCAGCGACACTAGTGGGCCACGAAATTGTGAAGGACGAAGGGGCTCAAAGTAGAGGCAGAAACTCCATTAGCAGCAGCTAATGCTACTCTCAGACAAATACTAAGAGCCCACTATGCAGAAAAGGATGCAACTGTACTGTACCAACAACTTTCAAAAACCACACAGGGACCTGGTGAAATTGCACTTAATTTTCTGGTACGAGTTCTTAATCTGCATCAAAAGGTCCTGTTCCCATCTGAGCGTGCAAAGGTTTTTTTTTACAAAAATGGAGGAGAGTAATACAGCAATTAGGGAGCTCACAGGTCAAATAGCATCCCTTGTGCAAACTGTCCAGTGTGGAAAAGACTATTGACGACGACCAAACGAAAGCTCCACCTAATGCTTTTAAGAGACCTAAGAGACTATGTGTAACGTGTCAGCGGGAAAAAAAAGGACTGCAATCATTGTTTCAAGTGTGGCAGTGACACACATTGGGCGAGAGGGTGCAGACTAGGGGGCTTAACAAAAGACAATCCCAGATAGGCACCCCATACCACGAATACAGGAGATACTTGATGGTCTTGGTAGGAACGCTTGGTTAAGAGTACTTGACCAAGCCAAAGCTTATCATCAAGGGAGTATCAGTGAGGACTCAAAGAAATTCACAGCCTTCACTACCCCATAGGGGCTGTACGAATGGAACAGAATTCCATTTGGCCTCACAAATACGCCCTCTGCTTTCTCAGCGTAGTATGGAAGAAATCTGGAAGCTCTCAAAGACAAAATATGCATTCCATA
This sequence comes from Brachirus orientalis, assembly GCA_016785285.1. Classification (NCBI taxonomy): domain Eukaryota; kingdom Metazoa; phylum Chordata; class Actinopteri; order Pleuronectiformes; family Soleidae; genus Brachirus; species Brachirus orientalis. Next base: position 784,507 of record JAFBJR010000247.1, read on the forward strand.
CTTGGATGATGTCTTAGTCTACAGTAAAACATTCACACAGCATGTTGAGGTTGCAAGAGCTTTCCTCAGCAAGCTTGGGGAATCAAGCTGAGGCCAGGCAAATGTGACATGTTCAAAAATGAAGTACGTTATGTTGGCAAAGTAATCTCAGCTGAAGGCTACAGGCTGGACAATAAAGAAATAGTGGCTGTGCAAGTACTAAAGAATACACCCCCAACAAACATTAAAGAGCTGCACAAACTTCTGGGTTTCCTGGGGTATTATCGAAGCTATGTACAGGATTTTTCTCATCATGCAAAATGCTTGTACGACCTACTTTCAAGAGATGTAACTCCAAGTCCTGAGTCAAAGCCCACCTTCTGGTGGGACAGCTCCCTCACATCAGAAAATAGTGTGGAATGATGGTCACTAGAAAGCTTTGAACTATCCAGGGGTGTCAAACTCAATTGCGCCGATTATTGATTACACTAAAAGTAAATGTTTTTTGAACATGAATAGGAATAAAAACAGACAGGAATATTATTCCACAATAAATAAACTTAAACTTTATACAACTTAAAATACTTTGCTCTCTATAAAAATATCTCTTGTCAAAATTATAAAAGTTACAACTATGAACATGCTGCAAAGAAACATGAAAAAAATGAACTTGAAATGCCTTCACTGCATCATACATGTCAGTGATCGTGTGGTCACGTGATCGTGTGGTCACGTCCCTGGAGCTGAAGGTTCAAGGCGCTGAGGTGAGCTGTTATGTCAGCCAGAAACGCCAACTCACATTTCCACTTCTCGTCCCGCAAAACCGTGGAGTCTTTTCCTTTCCTGTCCGTGAACTGACCGTGAAACTCTACTGAGAATCTTTTCCTCGACTCAGCCAACGCACCTCTGTGTGATAAGGAATGTGGGCAAACTGTGACTCTCGCATAAAAGACTAAAATTGCCGGTGGTTCAAACCTTTAGCTCGGATAAAGTGTACGGTTTGCGTTACAGTGCTCATTAAATGTTCCATTTTCAACACTTTACCACACAGCGTTTGCTGATGTATGATGCAGTGACATGCCGTCAACTCACCAGTTCACTTCTCCTCCTGCATCTTTTTTCAGCGCACACCGCCGGTGCTCCGTCTGTTCTAAGTCCAACAAGTTTGCCCCAGGGCCGTTTCACGTCGGTTACACTTTGACACACGTTTTCAAAAATCTCTTTTCCTGTCGTTGTCCCGTGCATCGATGTAATGTCCAGTATTTCCTCTGTAACGCTCAAATCGGAGTCCACTCCACGGATGAAGATGGCCAGCTGTGCGGGAATGTTCCCAGGTAACTTATCGTTCTGAAGGCAGCTGTTGCGCTGCATTATGGGATCTGTAGTTTGTGTGTTATCAGCGCTTCATATCGTCGGGCCATTATAAGCATAATAATAGATCAATGTAAAATGACCTTGCGGGCCAGATATAATTGTATTATGGGCCGGATATGGGCCGCGGGCCTTGAGTTTGACACATATGATCTAGTCGATGTCCTGACTAACCTACCTGTAACAGCGTATCCAAGGTTTACAAATCCCTTTGTTTTTCATATCAGTGCTTCAGAACAGGGCTGGGAGCAGACTTGTATCCGAGGCAGGAAGGTAGACTCAGGTAGAGTTATTATGTACAAACAGGTTCAGAGACTAATTATTTTATGCCCCCTCTGTAACAGTATACAGTGATAACAATCCTGTTACTTACGTTTTGAGCACGGATAAAATGAATGCGACCGGACACCACTGGGTGACTTCAGCATAACATAAAAATAAATACAGATGCAGATTTCCTGTCCCGGACACCTGTAGGTAAGGACTCTTATATGAGTGAGTGCACAGAGCAGTGTTTCCCTGAAGTGTTAAGTGCGATATTCAGCTCAGTCGAAACAAAAAACAATACGAAATGGAATGGATTGCAGCCATTACCTGCAGCCCACATGCCCAGGACAGGACAGCAAGAGTTACAACAAGCACAGTGTCAAGATCCTGTCATATCCCATGTACTTCAATTGAAAACAACTGGGGTAAAGCCAGACAGAAGAATCATGGATATAGAAACAGACAAAACTAAGCAACTTCTGCATGAAGGCAACAGGATATTCTCCTTTCTATTTGCTTTTGGTAGAAATCCATGTTTGCCAATAGACCTGATCTATGGAATAAATGAGGAGGAAGGATGTAATTCATACTGTATGAAATTGCAACCCAAACCGTCACAAAGACTACAGCAAGAGGAAAAATGTATTATGACCAAAAGAGACAAAATTCAGTACTTTCCCCAGTTGACAGAGTCCTTGTCAGAAATATGTCAGAGCGTGGGGGACCAGGAAAATTGTGTTCATACTGGGAGACCAAATACACAATGTGGTTTTACAAAAGGGGAAAGACAGTCCAGTCTATGAGGTGAAGCCTGAATGTGGCACAGGGAGAGGCAGAATCCTCCATCGCAACATGTTGATACATGTAACGCTTTGCCACTTCAGAAACCAGCTTGATTGGAGGACAAGATACTCAGATTCAACAAAGATGCTAAAAGAGAATAAATCAAGTAAAACATCACAGGATTCAGAGGGATGCTCTGAATCTGCTGAGGAGGAATGCTATTGGGCTTATAGACTGAGGCACCGTCACCACCAGCCTGGACAGCAAAATGTTACACCGCCCACTACCCCTGAAACAGAACCTCAGCCTGAACTGAATGCTGAAGCAGAGCAGTTCAGAATGGAGTCTCCAGCACAAATGCTTGTGGACAATAACTGTACTGGAAATGTCACAACTGGATTTGACACTCAAGAGGTCACACAAACTGTTCAGTCTCCAGACCTGCCCAGCACACAGGAGCCAGCGCCTACTGACACAGAGAGAAAGACAACCTAAAGTGACATTGACATACGACTCATTAGGCCACCGACTCATCATGTGGTGGGGCTTCATACTAATCCACTGTATGTTAATACATTGGCACCGGGATATGGACAATACAGTGTGCCATGGCTACCTCCACAGATGTTTGGAACACACCTGGTTTATCCAACTCTTGTTGGGTTCATTATGGACTGTTAAATAAGAGTTAATGAGATAAAGTGTAAAAAAAAGAGGGAAAAAACAAACAAAATGAATATGAGAACTGAATGTTATGTGGAGCGTATAGTAAAGTGCCAGAAAAATACAGTTTTGTATCAGAGCATTAACATAGTACTGCGCTGTTGTTACAACTGCTTAGAGTTAGATTATTCCTGGATCTAAACACTGTGGTGTTGGTTAAGAGTGGAGTGTGATGAGATCACATGGTATATAATAGCAATGTACTTTTATGGTAAATGAAATGCACTTAAACCAATTATTTCTTTGTAACTTTCAAAGGAAAGCTATTGCCACTACGTGATGTGTTACCTTTAATGTTGTAGTTATGTGTTAGGTATTGATACTGTAGCACCTGTAGCATTTGTTTAACATTTCACTCAATAATATGCAATCAATTTCAGTTTTTGTCGAAGTGAGTGTAATTACACTAGCCAGCAGGGGGCAGAGAAAGACAACCTGTTGTAAGTTACTGCCAGCCATTTGGCACTGAGCTCTGATTGGGAGAGGCATGTGTGCCTGGTCATGCTTTGACAGCTTGTGTTCTATGTTGTTGCTAGTCCTGCTGGTGAATGATATAATTGAACGCTTTTCAGCGCAATACTGTCGCAGCCCGAGTAGTGTAACATAAGCTGTCAATAAATTTCTCTTCTTGGCTTTAAGACAAATAAGAAAGAAGTTTGCTCTCTACATGTAGCAAACTTATTGCCATAAACAGAATGACTACTTGCAACATACTAAATGGCTGTATCATTTACCTCAGTGTATATTCAGCTGCCCTTTCACCCTCTTTTCCTTCTTTTCCTTACCTGAATATCAACAATCAGACACAAACCATACAGGTGGAGCCCTGAAATACTGACTAATTAAAAAAAAGGGAAAATCACATTTATGCATTGACTTTTCACATCTCAAGAAAAGCTTGAATCAATACTGAATTCTAAAATCTCACCTGAGGCACCAAATACTGAAATGCATCTGAAAGTCTAAATCCAACTGTGAGCGTGACAAGCTGAGGCTGCTGCTGCTGCTGCTGTCTGTCATGACAGAGCCAGTTGCAGCGTGGAGTAAGGCAGATGTTAAAACTAAATGAAGACGTCCTTTCTTATTTACTCCTGCTTCTCTGCCCGCCTCACTGTGTCCTAGTCACTGCACCCCTTCTCTCATCGTCATTTTCTTTCTCTTCCACTTCCAGGTATAAACTCTGTTGTGCACGAATGACTCTTAGACAACAGAGCCTTTTTCCACCACAGCTAGAAAAACACACTGAGCAGTTAAGGTGCAGAGATATTATACCCAACGTGGTTTCTCCAGGAAGCAAATACACACATTGCTTCCCTGTATTCAGGCTATGCATTAAGGACAACAAGGGTATTTCTATCATATGTCTACAAATGTACTGTACATGCCAACCCAGTCACCAGGAGGTTAATGTAGTTTTCTGCAAATCATAAATATCCACAATCTCATGACAGTGGAGCCTGGCTGGAGGATATTAGACACCAACTCATTGTTTTGCTGTGAATTATCCAGAGCTTTTCCTGCTGTGTTCTATGATATAAGCATGATTATAGCCTGACCAAGCGGAGGGAGGGGATTAGCGCTGACAGGTAATAATATTTCTATAGGGTTGAGTCTTGAAGACTCCTGATTGGTACATATTCTATATTTTCAATTTTGTTCAATCAGTTTACACACGAAAAACTATATCAATGACAATGTTTGCTTTTAGCTAGTCAGGTTCTCCTACACAGAGCAACTTTCTGTTTTCCCATTTATTCAGTGCAATTTAGATCCTACAATTCTTTTGACTCACAGACTTCTGTTACATCTCTCTCCATGGTTTATTATATGTTTAATACACCATGTTTCCCCAGCACATCTCATAACATGGGCTTCTGGTTAAAATGGGAAGGTTTTAATCAAGACTTTCTCCTCTTTGAGAAACTTAGGGCTGTCACACTGGTGCAGGATCTTTAAAATAAAACTTTTGTGTTTGTTTCCCTCCAGTAATCAATGTATGGGCTGACCAAATGGAAAAACAACAAGTCTAAATGACAGTGTCAAGCATGTTATATATCATGACTAACTTTAACCATTTAAACATCCTTTTAATAAAACAGATTCTGGCCTATTTACAAAGGGCTCTCCTAATAAAATCTACACTAGTCTACCTTTACAGTATCTCAAGAGTATGCTGAAGTTTGTGTCATATTGCAAAAGTTCCTGTCCATCCACATCAAACTCCACAGAGATAATCAGCAGTTTTACATCATGTCACGCAGGAGCTGTTGATCCACTGCAGCCTCCATCAGTGAGCACAGATGTACTGTTTCACTTCTGTGTTTGAAATCATTCATTCGGATTCACCCAAATAACAAAAAGTTACCTAAGGAGACTGCAGTAGACCATCAGCTCTTGAGTCCTGAGAGCTAAAAATGCAGGTTTTTTTGGAATTTGGTGTAACAAACTTGAGTTTCCAGTCAGAAGATGCTGTATAACTGTCTGTACCACATCCAACCACACTTCAAAAACCTGAACTATCCCTTTAAAGAGACATTAGTGCATCTATTTGTGACTTGAGTGTTGGTCTGTTCAATGACCCTTAGTGCACTACATCACTGCCACAGGCAGCACCTGCACTAATTTACATGTCTCTAAAGTGTCGTTCCACTTCTAGGATCGGATTGATCACACAGACCAGTGATCATTTCAGTAAAATTCTTGCAATTAGCCTGCGTGACATTTTGCTGCTGTGTTTAGAGGACGCTTCCACCCCAATGATAGGCACATAGGTGTTTGTGTTAAATGAAGCCTGGGTGTGCCTCAGCGTAGGTAACACTCCATTACTTGTCCATTTAGTCTGCATGGCTAGTCTGAGCATTTTACTCACAGCATAATGCACTAATTAGTGCAGTAAACACAAACAAAGATAAACACCCTGAACCATTTACTTTTCTAATTTCCCTAAGCCCCAGTCCCTGCATCTTCGCCCTTCTGCTCCCGGTTTGATTCTGTACAAGTGATCCTTCTTGACTGGACTGCATGTAAGGACATAATTTGTTTGTTCCCTCAGTGACAAAAGAGAACACGTTCAACCCCGGCTGAGATAGAAGTCAGTGGTGGAGGAGATGATATAAATGTGATTACATCTCTGGACAGAGTGGCGGGGTGGGGAGCGAGGAGGTGAGAGTAGGGAAAAATTATAGTTGGAAAGATAATGACAAGCGGCAAGGCTGTAGTGGAACAAAGCGGATGAGGTCTCTCACCTCCTCTTGTTCCTCATCTGGGTCACCGCTGTGATTACCCAAGACGAAATGAGCAGGAAACGCTGTTCCTTAATATTGTTTAAGCAGACGGATAAGGAACATTAGACACAGTAGCGGAGTTGTGTGGTCTGGTCTTGTGGAGCTCAGCAGGTGCAGCATGATTAAATTCTTACTGTGGTGAGCTGCTGGAAGAGCTCAGATTCTATGGATGTACAAGATAAGATGGAAGATAATGTTCCAGTAAAGAAATTAGTGTCTTCTGAGGTAAACCTTGATGGTCTCAAGGCCATTTTTTCTCCCTGTTATCTCAATTTTTAAACACAAATTGAACCCAATTATTTTAATCACTTGGTCAAAGAAAATGCACATTTACTGTTTATCTGTTCCCATTCATTGCTTTTAAGCACATATTGGGAGTGAGTTCATGCAGATAAGCAGTGGGTAGCAGAAAATTAAGACTCTGGGTCACCATCAAAGAAGAATAGGAAGGTGCAAATTGAGGACATAAATGCCAGCAGATGTTTCATAATGGCAATTTGTTGCTGCTTGCTTTTTCTTCTTGCAGCTTCTCCTTTTCTAAGGGTCACCATAGCAGAACACATTGATTTGGCACACATATGTTTTGTGTAGGATGCCCTTCTTGAAACAACCCACCCATTTATCCAGGCGTGGAAGCTGCATTCGGAGTACATTGGATGTGACCCTTCATAGCTGGGGTCAATTTAGAGTGTTCAATTAACCGAATCACTGCGCTGCCCCACGTTTTGGTTGCTGCTTCAGTCACATGATTTCTAAAATTCATCTGTTATTCCCGAATCTTTTTCATTGCACATTTATTGATACACAAACATTTCCACCTCACTTGAAATATTTCAAGATTCCATTCAATGTGCAATTTGCAAAGGTGCTTAAAAACAAGCTGATGGAAACCCACCTGTAGTTCAGTCCAGTTATTGGCTCCATATATTGCAGTTTTTGTGTCCACCTGTAAGAAAAGATATGACATGTTGAGTCAACTTGGAACAATGTGGAAGCTGTGTGTCTCTATCAGAGGCGATTGCTCTAAGACAGCAAGGGAAGCTCTGCTCCCTCTAAAATGTCATAAAATAAATGGTCAAATATGTACTGTTGTATTTACATTTCATTACAAAATGAACTGATCGACTATATGACTAGTTTGTTCAAAATCAGCTGTTTGTCACAGACATGATTTCTTTGTCATACAGTCTCGCAGAAGCACAGTTCATTAAAACCAGTGGAAGCTCAGCTTCAATTGATCACTATAAGACAGCAAAGAATAGTCCATCCATCCATCCATCCATCCATCCATCCATCCATCCATCCATCCATCCATCCATCTTCTGCTGCTGTCTGAGGCCGGGCAGCAGAAATCCTGTCCATAAAAGCTGTGAACAGGATTGGTGACAAAGGGCAGCCCTGGCCTTTGCCGGTGCTGTTTCTCCAGCAACACGGTAAATATGATCCTCTATCCTCAAGAATGCTAAAAAAATATCCCACATTTAACTTCTCTCTGCGCTTGTTCCATCTTGCGCCTCTGTTCTGTGACTTACTTTCTTCTTTCTCGCTTGAGCCAGAAAATCACAACACGTGTTGTGATTGTGGAGGACTATTATGGGGCTTATTCTGAAAGGCAGAACCCCTTTTTGATTGACAGCATGTAGAAATATACCAGACTACCAGACACCGGAGCCTTTTCTGTCTCAGTCACATGTAGTTTTTTCTTGGTGATATAACCAATTTCTGTTTCTACATGCAGTATTATATACTGTAAATAAAAACAGCATTATAGCATTTCCTTGCAAAGCAGATGGCAGAATTTATGTATGGATTTATGTTTAAATAATTGGGCTTGAAATTAATTTCCCCCGTAGTAGACCAGCAACTGCCACTGGGGTTTATGAATAGCAAATACATGCTATATACACAAATACTGCAAAGTAATGGAAGTAAGCAAGATGTTTAAGCTTGACTGAGAGTTTGTATTTTTCTCCTTTAACCTGCCTCTATGTGTTCAGCATTGTTTAGAGGTTTATTCTTTCAAGGGTCTGCCCATCAAAATATCAGTTTACACTCTTGATAGATTCTGTTAGCAAGCTAGTGACAGCCATGTCAGTATATTACACTGCACTTTACTGTAATGTGGTGGCATTAAAAGAAAATAATGTGGCAGTGTTTCAACAACAGCTGCCTAACCTTTATTTAAAATTTAAATAACTCCAGTTATAGTCACATAGTCCTCGATGACTAACGGGGGCCACTGGCTCATCTGTTGTCACTGTTACAAGAAGCAACACACACTGAGGCCTTATCCACACTGAAACTTAATATACATAATATACAAATATTTTTCTCCTTTGCTCTTAAACATTTTCTGTTGTTTCAAATAAAAACAACAAAACTAATCTTAAGGCTCTAACATACTGTTTATGTCATTACTGTAATTGATGCTATAACGCTGCCTCTGAAATACACCAAAAAGTGAGAAGAAGACACAAGATAATGCGTATAAACCTTGCATGCTGTAAACTCAAAAACGTCAAAAGAAAAATTAGGTCTGATGACAACTCTATATTATGTGCCAGGCCAGGACTAGACATGGCGCCAATGTATGTGGCACGCCGTCTACCACTGTCAAGTTTGGGTATATTTTTTACTGTTTTTAACACTTGTCACTAATACTTTCCACTCTGTACTGGTGTACGATCACCAGACGCTTTTGGATATCCATCTTTCTGCAAAAAATATTGTACAGTTCGTTTATGATGGACAAACAAACTTTTGTTCCCCGCTCCGGGCAGGCATACCTGCCCAACGGTTCTGTGCACCGGCCCCCAGTGCACCGGCCCTCGGAAGAAGCATCACAGACGCCGGGGTAGACACGACGGTCAGCTGGTGAGGCTGAAAGCCTCCTTGTGGGCAACTTCTGTGCAATCTCTGGTACAAAATGAATTTGCTGGAGAATTGGATCATCGCTTCCTTATTTCCCGGTGCTGATTCTACCAACACCTGGCTGGTACCAGTGATCGGCTCAGATGACAAGATCCAGACCTCTCGCCACCGCTGTCACTTCCTTCTATGTAGACGCGGGGTGAATCTTTGCAACATGCGAAGACAGTCTCCGCTCTTGGTCCTTTTTAGTTCTAGCAATTATCTTACAATCGTGACAAAACTGGCTCAATGTGTATGGATTTTATCTGCATAACGGTAAAGTGGCTCAATGTGTATGGTTTAGACCAATATCTAAACTCCCCTTTATCTCCAAAATACTGGACAAAGTTGTTCTTAACCAATTGCAGTCTTTTTTAAATGTAAATAACATCCTCAAGGTCTTCCAGTCTGGTTTTAAACCCCTTTACAGCACTGAATCAGCACTTTTAAGAGTTTTTAACAACCTGTTTTTAACCACCACTGACACTGGCAATACAGCTGTTCTTATTCTTTTAGATCTTTCAGCTGCTTTTGTAGACACAGTAGACCATGACATCCTCCTCTCCCAGCTGGAGAATTATGTGTGCATCAGGGGAACTGCTTTAGAGTGGTTCCGGTGTTATCTATCAGAAAGAAGTTTGTTCTGTCAGTCTTGGTGACTTTAGGTCATTATGAGCTCCTCCCGCATGGAGTCCCTCAGGGCTCCATTCTGGGGCCTATTTTATTTTTATTGTACCTGCTCCCTCTAGGTGCTGTTATTCAAAAGCATGGCATTTCTTATCATTTCTACACTGATGATTCCCAAATCTACATGCCATTGAAAACTAATGACCCAAGTTGTGTACAGCGCTTGTTTGACTGCTTAGCAGACATTAAAGCCTGGATGGCCAGGATTAAAACGTCCTCAATTTTAATGAGGACAAGACTGAGGTCATACTGTTTGGGCCAAGTGGTGTCCCGGTGGATCTGGATTCTCTTGCTCATTGCAAAAAAACCTGCTGTTACTAATCTGGGTGTAAAAATTAATCAAGACTTTAAAATGGATCTCCAGATTAACTCAGTGGTCAAATCCAGCTTTTTTCAGTAGTGACTTTTAGCAAAGGTTAAGCCTTTCCTTACTTTTAATGATTTTGAGAGACTCATTCATGCCTTCATTTCCACCAGACTGGACTATTGTAATGCTATCTACGTTGGTGTTAGCCAGGCTGCCCTCTCTCTCTTGCAGTTAGTCCAGAACTCTGCTGCACGCCTGCTGACTGGAACACACAAGCGAGAACATATCACACCTGTGTTGGCATCTCTGCGCTGGCTCCCAATTTATTTTAGAATTAATTTTAAGGTTCTGCTTTTTACTTAAAAGCCTTAAATGGTCTTGCCCCATCCTACCTCAGTGATCTTCTACATCCTTATTTACCGTCACAATCACTGAGGTCTGCAAAACAATCTCTTCTTGCGGTACCTAGGTCGAGATTAAAAAACCGTTGAGACAGAGCCTTTGCTGTGGTGGCTCCTAAATTATGGAATGAGCCCCCCCCACATTAAACTTGCTCCCACACCGTCTGTTTTTAAATCTCAATTAAAAACCCACTTCTTCTCCTTGGCGTTCCCTGACCACGTATAAGAGTTGGCAGTTTTAGTGTTTTATTTATGTGTGTACATGTACACGTATGTGTGTATGTATATGTATGTGTATGTATGTCTGCCCTGTCGGTCAGGGATTTGGACACACTTTCTCATTGAATTTGGCGGGGGGGGGGTGTCTGAACTTTGGTGGTGTATACTGTACATGTACATGTATGCATTTACATAGTTTAATGACATTGTCTCTGTGTTTTGTTGGTTTTAGATTCCATTTTATATTGCTTTCTTATATGTATTTAGGTAATGCACAGCACTTTGGTCAAAATAGTGTTTTTAAATGTGCTATAGAAATAAATTTGGATTGGACTGGATGTGAACAAGCCTAGAGTCATTGTGACCTACCACCACAGGAATGGCTACTCTATAAGACAATGTAGCACACAAATTAGTCACCAGATTCTTCTATAGCCCATTTTCCACTGGTCAAAAAAAGCCACTAACACCTGGCTTTTGTCTGAGTAAAAGAGCAACATCCACTTCAAGTGCAATGCTATAGTGCACACAGTTAAACCAGCAATTTTCAGTCAGTCATCTTTGAGTTTAAAAGAACTGAAATGAATATGATGTTTGTTGTGCATTTGTGACATCGAAAATGACGTCAGGAAGGCAAACAGGAAGACAAACTCCTTTAATATTGGTACTGGAAAATGAGTCACTCTCATTTTTTAGCAGGTTCATAACAGACATTTTGAAAGGTCACAGTAAGAAAAGCAGTGGTGCAAAATAATCAAATGAACAGTGGCTGAGTTCCATTTTGCTCCACTCAATTTGAGGGTGTACAGCTAACTCACTGTCCTGACTTTGTTGAATGACAAAAAGGCATTGGTAAGGTTATCAGTGACACTTGGAGCAGTCACAGCCTGCAAACATACAGAGGTCAGGGGTTCAATCCCCCTGCTCTGCTTGTCTAACTGTCAATGTGTCCTTGGGCAAGACGCTTAAGCCCAAGTTGCTCTTGAAAACTGTGCCACAGGGTGAGAATGGGTATAATAGCAGTGTGATAGACTGAATGTGAACAACGCAAGGGTAATGGCGTTTTTCCACTACATACTTCCAGCATGGCTCAGCATAGCACAGCTTGACTCAATGTTTCTTTTTTTAGTACCTGCTCTTGTGAGGTTCCAGGGGAGCTGAGTCGATACTAAATGTGACGTCTTGGCCACTATTTGGTCAGTGAGTGTCATCACTAGAAGAGTTGTGAGCACGATGGCCAACATAGGAATCTAGGTTGAGAAAAACATAAAAAACTGAAGAGAAACTACTGCAACAGCTGGAGTGGGTCGAAATGCAAGAATTGGAAAATGGTTCGACCAAATGGACGCCATTTACGAGAACTAGCTGGTGAACAACAGGAGGGAAGGTGGCCTCGACAAAGTCCCTTCCATTTTTGGAGGCGAAGGTGGAGGATGGTAAGTGCTTTTGTGACAGACATTCAGTAGTCTGCATGAAAGCAACATTTTAACTGCTAGTGGGAGGCTCACTTTAATATAGAGGGTATTTTAAAAGTACAGTCAGCTAGCAGCTAGCTACCTGGCTCACTGTGTCTGCATACATGAGACAACGATTAGCTAGCTAGCTAGTTAGCAATATCCGCTTACTCTGTGCTCTGCTTCAAATTTGCTTCTGACAACAAATCCTAAGCACGTCAACAACGAATAAATGTTGAAATCTTGTTCTGTTACTCTGTAACATTTTGCTCCTGCATGTTGCCACCTTGTGTGTGTACTTAAGGCATGTGTGTACACTTCATTTGTTCATTTGTTCGGCCGCCGCCATTAGCAATAACTGCCTAGCAGAGCCAGCAGCAGCCTCATCACCGGCAACAGCTTCTCCTCTGGCAAACCACAGCACTACATAGCAACGTGTATTTTTAATTTAAGTTTAAAGTTTTCAATAGACGTTTAAATGATAAACTATGAAACTATGACTTGTCAGTAAATTTTGGTAACCTTAACAAATAAAATATATGACAAACAAAAGGAGGCATTTCTAAAAGAAGTAGAAAAGTTTATTATTCAAAATGCACAGTAAAAAACAATGTATGTGTAGGCCCATCATGACAAAGGCAAAACATTGAACTATTTGACAAGTAATGGATCAGACAATTACCATTTCTGCCCTCCTCCTCTACACCCTGTGCCACTGCCACCACAGGCTCAACTGCTGTTGCTGCTGCATCCCATTCAGTGTCTCCCCATGATTTTCACACAGGTTATGCAGAGCACAGCAATTCACCACCACAGACAATGGAGGTCAGAGTCATTCCTTTTCAGGAGGCAACACCATCTTCCCTTCAGCCTGCCAAAAACATTTTTAACAACAAAAAGTTCTCTACTGATTTTTTTTTTTTTTTTTTGAACATGTGCTGTTTCGCTGTACGTCATCCAAGAATGTAGTAGCCAGCAGTCACCCCACCAAAGTTCCTAATGTGAGCTGGGAAATGGTTTCCCTGGCTGGCCAACTCCCACAATATAGATAATTTCAGACCTCTGGCATCATGCGAGCTCCCGGGCAGTCCAGAAAACATATTCCAAAAAAGCCCATTTCCATCAACAACACCTTGAAGGATGATGGAGTGCCAGCCTTTATGGTTGAAACAGTTACAGTGGTACTCCTGAGGTGCTATGACTGGTATGTTGGACCATCAATAGCACCCACACCGTGTGGGAGCCCCCACCATTTCTCAGTAAAGGCAGCCATTTTCCACAACGTCTCCTTGTCTTGAAAACGGATTTGTTCTGGCACCAACAACTTCTCTGCTGCAGCACAAAACTCCTGCACACATTGGCACAGTTATGACACTGACTCCTAAATAATATCCAATACTCCTATACTCAGAGCCGGTTTCCACAGTGCAATATCCACTCTCTGCTTCAAGTTGTGTCTTGCTGCTCCATAACTGGACGCAGTTTGTTGCACAGGAAGCTCAATGTTTCTTCAGATATGCTGAAGTTCTCCACCCACTGCACATTCGTGAAGCGGAAACAATCACATCCCACCAATCAGGGGCTCAGTTGAATGCTCAGACCGACAGTTTGACCCACTTCAAAAGTTTGACCCACGGTACGATGTAGTAGTGGAAAATACCTTGTACCCAAACCATGCCCAGTGGAACTGAGCCGTGCCATGCCATGCTGGAACTGTGTAGTGGAAAAGAGCCATAAGGGTAAGAATTTGAGCTCTTGTTTTGAAGTCTCAAGATTTGCAACCAGGACCATAATTGCAGATAGACGTTCACAGGCATTAACCAGACTTCCACTGGACAATATTAGGTGTTTGCTAAAGAAGACCTGAAAGTAGCAATCAAGAACATGAGGAACATGTTTACAGACAATGTACATTTAATCAAGTAGGAAGTAGATTAATTTTCCCATAAAGTTCAATGCAAATGGATTTCTTTTTGCAGACAAAGGAGTCAGCCCGTTAGCCATTCAATATATTGTTATCTCCAGGTTGGCTTCACAGAGGAAACCACTTTACACAAATCACAACAAATCCATTTGTTGTCTGCAATTTAAGTGTAAAGTGCTTTAAGACTAGAAAAAACATAAACCTTTAAAAATGCTTAAACATGACCAAATGATTGCTGTGACCTTATAGTTATAGCAAATGATGGAGTAAAATACATATAAAAGATGCAGATTGTTGTTGTACTGTCATTCAGGGATGATGATACATTCTCCTGACTATGGTGAACCCTTTTGCCCCAACAACAGGTAGACAGTTGTGCCTCTGAGTGAAATGGCAGCAAAATTTGAGCTGTGAGCACAACCTGACAGTTGAACAGCTGGGTCACACAACACATGAGCACACATACCGTGAGCAGCTGATCTCCAGTTTGACTCCTGAGAGTGTGGAAAAGTCACAGTGGTGTGGAGTTTACTTAGGTCATGGAGGGTTCTGTACACAGGCGGGCAATCAGGAGCAGAATAAGTTTTAGAAAATGCACAGGCATGAAACGAAAGTTCTGAAAACAAAAAAAGAGCTAAGCAATACTGAAGACTGGAATGCCAATAAAGGCAGGGAGACTTAATTAATTAATTAATTCCAAAAAACTTCCTCCCCAGAGACCATTCAAGGGCCCATGGAGCAGTCAGAACAGAAGACACAGGTGAAAACACTTTGGTACAGGTGTAGGTCATTAGGGAAACACATGGGCAGGAAGTAAAACTAGACATGATACACACTGGAGAGAAGTAAAACAGGAAGTAAAGTGGAAAAGAAAACATGGCAATATAAAATAATACATTTTAATGAAAACACAAACAATCAAGCAAGTCCAAATATTAGAAACATTATATCCAAATCAGAATAACTAAAATGCTGAGAATAAGAATGACACATATCCTCCTCATTGTTGTCAAAAGATTTTTAGGATTTTACTTAGCACTAAATGTAGCTAATGAGACATATGTTTGCATATTACCTGTTCAGTGTATACGTTAAAAATCACTTTGCATTGTTTTGTAAACCTGCATCAAATTCCATTACAAAAATCAACAATTTTACATCATGTCAAGGAGAAGTTGTTGAGCCACTGCCGCCTCCTGCCAGTGTTGAGGAGAGAGAAAAATGTCAGGGTCCGGTTTTTCCCTGCTTCCTGTCTCTTATTTTGTTAAGTCATCTGTTTCCTGCGCAACCCTGTCTTTGTTATTATTTCAGGAGACTTGACCAGGCTGCTGGGCGGAGTCCCTCCTCACACACCTGCTGCTCATTTCCCTGATTTCCCCCCCCCCGGTCTTTATCTGCTGGTTCCTCCTTGCAGCAGGTGTCAGCGCGTCACATTTGCAAACCGGTACTCACACGTACTAGTCTCCACTCTGCTCTGCTCGCCTCGATGCATTTAGATTCGCTTTTTTCTAATTCGTGTTTTTTCTTTTTTCCTAGTTACCCCGGGAGCAACTCGCCCAGCCAGCCTGTCAGTCTCCTCGCCTTTTGTTTGTTCTTAGTTGGCTCACCTTGTAGTAGTTTCTTTGTACCTTTTTTGTTAATAAACCGCACGCACCTTGCCTTTTGCAACCTGGCTTCCGTTTCCTTCCTTTTGGTCCATACATGCCCAGTGTAAAACGTAACAAAAAAACAGATTTTAGCCAATTTACAAAGGGCTCACCAAATAAAATATATTCCAGCCTAAGCCTACAGTATCTTAAGAATATGTTTGCTGCTTTATCTCACCATTAGACAACTGTTTGTAACTACAAACTGAAGTGTTTGTCACACTGCAAAATGGCCTTTCCACTCACACCAAATTCCATAGAGAAAAACAGCAATTTTACATTATGTCATGCTGGAGTTGTTGATCCACTGCTGCTGCCATCAGTGTGGTCAGATGTGTTATTTTATGGCTTCAGTGTTTGAAACCCTTCATTCAGATTGACCTAAGTGACACAAACTTCCCAAACAAGGCAGCAGTAGACCAGCAGCTCCTGTGTCCCCACAAGAGTCAAATATTTATTTTCTCTATAGACTTTGGTGTGGGAGAGTGAGCAGTTTACCAACTTCAGTTTCCAATCAAAGAAGGCTGGGTAACACATCAAGATACATACTCTTACAGTGTTATATCATGAAGCAGCATTGATTTTATTATATGAGCCTTTTGTTTTTGTGGCTTAAATATTTTTTTTCATGTGTCCTCTGTGGCAGCCATGTTTTCTTTAAGAGCAAGCGGCTTAGGTGATACAGTCAGGGAATCTGCTTTATTCAGATACAAGAAAAGACACATCGCCTGCAGTGATGTCACTGTGGGTGTTGGAACAAAGTTTCATCTGGATCATTTTTCAGCTACCATATTTCACTTTGGACAAAAGAGGAGTAACTGACAAACTTTTAAAACATGGAATTACACTGGCTAAAAATGGAGTCAAGTGTGCTGGTAAAGGCAGTTGAATCTTATAAAAAGTGGCCTAATTTTTCTGGTTATTCACCCAGTGTCCCAAAAATCAATGCAGTAATGACCTACTCTTGTCCAAATGCTAAATATCACACCTTTTATATGTGCTGGTAAACAAAAGGAGAGGAGAAATCAGAGGAAATCTGGAAATTAATTTTGTGGCGCAAGACAGGCGGCAAACAAGGTTAAAAAAAACAGCAGGAAACTCTTTAGTTGATTAGAGAGTGGATGAGAGTGGACCAAAAGATGTTAAAATATGAGTGACAAAGAGGAGGGCTATTGTGAGTTACTAGCACATATGTTTACTCTGCTTCTTTCAGTTACATTGCATTATTATAAAAGCTGCCCAGGCAATAGCACCAATTCATTCCTTCTACTCAGGGACACACAGGCCTTTCAAAATGGCAATCAACGAGGACACACACATACACACAGTGTTATTCATACCAAGGGTCATAGTACCACGAGAAAAACACACTTTTCTAAAAACTGGAGTAGCCTCAGTTTTAGTTCCTTTTGATGCTATTTGTTCATCCCATCTCTCTCCTCCCACACGCATCTGTTCTCCCCTCACAAAACAAACAACACAGATGTTACCCCGTCACAGGGCGGCACGTACAGCAAAACAAAAAAACTGTAATGTTATTCAAGCAGCAGGGGGCCCACATTATGCACCTCATCCCATCTCACCTGTGTGTAGAGTAGAGTCTACGTTGTGTTTGCGATGCAGGTCAAACATAAATCAGCTCACGGAACTCCTCAACCCATGGCTCTGCGAGCTTATTCACCATGCATATTCAAAAACACTACGGGGAAACTCTACATGGGCCACAGCGTGACTTGGCACACGCTTTACTGACACTGTAAAACTTTGCAAGTAAGAATGTGTAAGTATGCATACATTTTCTCCTTGTTACTCATGAAGTTTTCCTCTGGAATGGTCTGGAACAGCCTGGACGTGGCAGACAATGCTGAAGACTGAATATTTGGCGGTTCAGTGGTAGAGCAAGTCTTCTTCCAAATGAAAGGTTGTAGGTTCAATTCCCGGCTCCACTAGTTGACATGCCAATGTGTCTTTGGGCAGGAAACTTTACCCCACTCTCCTCCTGATGGTTGGAATGTGAGTGGTCTGGAGTCTGCCGCCTGAGGTCATGTGTTCTTACATGACCTCCACAGGTCACCTCCATAGTAGGAGAAATTCTGGATAATCCACAGTGGGCGAGTGCCTTGACCCCTGCACACTCAAGACAGTCTCCTCGTCTCCTGAGTTTCAATGTAAATGGAAAGTATAAGAATGGACCTTGGCGTTGAAGTAAAAATCCTTTAATTAACATCTAGGTTAGAAACATGTAACTGTATTTTGACAACTCACACTGATCTGTCGTTTCTGATCAGCGACATGAGTCTCTCAGTCTCAGGCTTAGACAGTAAATCTACGAGAAACTTTTAAGTAACTATTAAGCAACACTTTTTCCAATCAGGAGCCAGAACTTCACAAAGAACAAGGACAGGAAATTAGCCAAGTCAAAAGAGTAAGCAGTATGTACATCTCAGGCTCTACTGGATACTTAAGGTAGATTTTGGACTCGTGTTTTAATGAAAGGGCTTATAGTTGATGGTGCTCACACCCATCGTAGAGGTCAGAGAATCCGCTGTAGCTAATCTGGTGGTCCACTGTGACATTACTCCACTGTTTTATGTTTTTTTTTTTTTTTAATTTGAAGCCTCAAGTTCAGGATTTTGTCCAGCACCATCTTGGTTTTTGTGAAACTCGAAGTTATTGTTCCTGGAAGAGAAAGGGTCTGAAAAGGCCTTACTGAGAGCTAGTGCGCTGCACGTCCAGAATGGTCACATAATCACCAAGAGGGACTTTGCTGATGAGCATGTGCTGAGCGTTGACATCATCCACCTGCATCACAGAAAGCCACAACAATGGAGGAGAATGTCTTCCTCTATATCAGTGCTTTCCAAAAGTTCAGTATGGGGACCCACTTTTTAATGATGCAAACTATCGTGACCCAAATCACAATAATAATCAGGACACATTTTTACATAATGTAATCACTGATTTAGAGCCATATCTGTAACATCCGATATCATTTTGGATTGGTAAATGAATCCTTCCAAAGTGATGCTGGATAAATTAATTAAAACTTTTTTTTTTCATGTTATTCAAAACATACACACATGAATCTTGACTAAAACGTTGGGGAAATTGTGACAATGTCTTATCTTATCTTATCTTATCTTATCTTATCTTATCTTATCTTATCTCTCCCATTTCAACATCAAGTGTTTTCACAAACATAGAATAGAATAGAATAGAATAGAATAGAATAGAATAGAATAGAACTTTATTGTCCACCACAGTGGAAATTTGCCTTCAAGTCACCAATATAAAATCATAAAAGGAGGCATACAGGAAATCATAAAAATAACAGTTAAAAATAGGATAAGAGATAATTACAAAAACAAGAGAGAGAGGAAGATAAAATCGTACAAGACAAAGATAATAGGGCTGACACGGGCGGGGTTAGATTATATGAAAAACTGCTCTTTACTGCAGCTGTTTATTAAAAGCTTGGTGGTCACTTTGTGAGATCAGAATACATATTGCACTTGGAATTAGTGATTTTTTTATATATATATTTTTGGTTGCCAGGTGAACTCTGTAGCACCTTCCTGAGCTCAAAGGCTCAAAGTGAAAATATGACATTTGCTGTTCTTGTCAATGAGACATGTAGGTGTACCATTTCATTCGAGATCAGATTTGACAGTTCACACTCTTAACGACAAGCAATTGGATTTGAAAAATGGAGCTGGTTAATCTACAGTAAGCATAGCCTAAGTACCTAAGCGGTTCTAGTGTCCCCACAAGCTAGAAACCGATTTTCTCTAGGGACTTAACAGATGCTTTTTAAGTGGCTGAATCAGTTTTTTCCATTTGTTGTTTCTGCTCCTCACAACACCACTTCAAAAAAAAACAAACAAAAACAAAACAAAAACCACAGACTATGTGGTTATAAAATGTTAGAAAATGTTATAATGGATTCCTACAATTGTTATTTTTGTCATGGCTGCCATGACTCATTATTCTTATTATTTTTGTCTGAAATGTCCCTGTACACCCAGACATAAACATCACAGGTTTGAGTTCATCTAATCATCTAATCATAAACATCTCCCCTTTTTTATTGTTAACCTTCCAAAGGTCAGATAAACACAGAAGACTTGTTTTCTTTAAACTTCATCCTGATTCAATTCCCTTATTCAAACAAGTACAACACACAACCTGGGGAGATGTTTGAGTTCGAACAGCTTATTAAGTTTCCTGCTTAAACAAAACACAGTGAGACACACGGGGGGACAGTGGGTAAAGGCTGCATTTAAAACAGCCAGAGTTAAACTTTGTTTAAACCACGGACGGGTTTTGGGAGACTTTTTTGTGTCCCCAAACAAAGTTGCCATCATTTTAGTTAAGATTAATGTATATATGTTATAAATAATATGCATATAATGAACTTGTAATATGTTTATGCATTATCATTTGTGATTTTTTTACGATAGGATACAGTGCAAGAGATAGAATAGATCAGTCTCTCTGATTTTTTTGTAAATATACTGTTATTAAAATTACTTTGGTGAAGCGCTGAGATGAGACAATAAAAAACCACAACACTGTTTTTCTCTAAATAGAGTTTTTCTGTCCTTTCGGTTTCAGCAGATCTTGTAAAAAATTGTGAAAAGGCTTTGGCTTGTCAGGTTTGATGGCACACAAATGAAAGCAGAGGAATCTTTAGTGAATGCTAAGTTATTCATATAAAAGTTGAGAAAAAAAGTAGTGTAATTTATTATATTATCAGCCATGATCATTACACATTAACCTTTGTCTCGGGGCATTTTCATAGTCTCTTAAAATGTTTTAATTAGTCCCACAAATAACAATTACTTACTTACTTACGGTGGAAAAACAACTTAGCAGATAATGTCATGTATCTGATAGAACTGTTTCCTTACTCAAACTTACTCAAAGTCTTGTCTAACGCATTAATTAGTCAATATTCCGAATTTCAATTACAATTAAAGTTCAACTGTCTATGCACTAAACAGGTTTCATGAGGAAAATACCTCATTTAACTAACTTTAATTGGGATGGAAATAAAAATTTACAACCTCCAAAAGAGTCCCAGATGTTTTAATGGAAACTTTTTCATTATTCAGTCAGTTACAGGTCAAAAACTGAGAGACTTCCTGAGTTTTTTTTTCCTGGTAAAATAAGGAGAGGCAGACACACAATCATCTGCTATAAAACACCCACACATTTGGATTTCTGTATGATGCACACTGAACAAAACACGCTCTCTTATTCGTGAAGAAAATGGATTTGCACTTTGATTGACATGAAGGGAAATCATTTCCCTCTTAGTCTTTATACTTCAGGCTAATGTGACACCACTTTGACCACTTTTCTCTGATTACTGTTGTTCAAGTGCTCAGATGCACACGGACACATGCAATAAATCCAAAGAAATATCCACATATCCATATGGTGAGTACATAAAGGAGACATAAAAATCACAGCACTATTCTGCTAAAGGATGCTTTTGTGATCACAGTCAGCATGTAGGGGATAATTCTTAAAATGGGACTTTTTCCTGTGCATTTTGGCCTTTTATATACAGACAAACTGAAGGCTCGGTGTCTGAGCGTGAAGGTTCACACAGTCTGTTTACAGTCAGGTCCTTTTCTTCCCAACAGCATCATATACAGTACTGCCGCTCTGTCACGTCCCTCGGCATCACCTTGCAGATACAAAGAGTACCCACCACATCTGAAGGTGCATTTAGATGCTCAGCTTCCCTGAATGTTTATCCACTCTTTAATATTACTGTGAGCATCAAGCAAGTACTAAGCAGTCACTGAAAAGGGTTAGGGTTAATATATACTTGGGGAAAATGTATAGTCTATTATTTATCTATATTTATATTCAACTATTTATTACGGTGGCCCTGAAGTGCAAATCACCACCATAAATAGGCGTTATCGTTGCTACACTGACTTTTAAATCTGCGAGCAATTTTCCATTAAACTTAACCGGTACAGAGGTGTTCAGATCTTGTGTCGCCCAGCACCATTCCCCCCTTGCACACAGGAAGTGATTCATTTTAAAGTCAAAATAGCAACACTGAGCTGGCGAAGCAAGGCACCTGCAAAAAAGGTTGGAGTAAGACCGCAAATGCAGAGAATCAGGAGTGGATTCTACAGCTCAGAAAAATCTTCATGCTCCCGCCCGCCCCTGCACTACAGCTGTGTGCACACAAACACTCCCCCAGTTAGGTCTGATAGTATTGCTTGACAGAGCCTGTTTTCGAGAGGAACGTCTGTCTGTCCGTTAATCACAAGTCTTAACGAGCTTCAGACTTGGCAGGTGACTTACTGAGAGGACCAGCGTGTGCAGTGCCAACTCTGATGTCGTTTGAGTAAGAAATACAATATAGATATGACACTGAACAAGCCGCTTTCACCCCTCAAACAAAATATCAAAACCTATGCACTGCAGCTTTAACATAGGTAACATAACACACAGTTTATTTTTTTTTATTTTTGCTGTTTACCTACAGGAACAAGAAGTGACATTTTTCTTCTGATCGGCCTGCAAGGCTGAACAGATACAGTTATCACCACCAGGGCTGGACTGGGATAAAAAAATCGGCCCGGGCATTTTGAACTGAGACTGGCCCACCAGGTATCGATGGAAAGACAATGAAGCCTATGAATGAAAACAAACTTTCTTGTGACAATGCTTGTACACTGCCTTGGTGTATATGTACTTGTCTAAAACTTGTCTTGGACTACGAAACGGCTACCCAGCTGTTAGTGTCATCTTTGTAGATCTGCTCCATCTTTTTCAGAAAGAGGAAGTCTTCAGCAGAGTGTGCGAGGAGGTTGTCTTCATTAGTTTGACAAAAGACAGTCTCTCCTAAGGTGTCAGCAGTGGGTTTTACTTGTGGGTAGGAAGGCAGCAGTGGATTGGAAGTGGCTTTGGACTGGCTTGTGTAAAGTTCTCCTTTACGTTGAAACGACTGTTGCAGGGAGTTAAGCTCTGGTGAAGCTCGGGTCATTCCTGGCTTTAGCTTGGCCTTTCACAAAGTCCACAAAGAATGAAAAGGGTGGAAAACTTAGGTTGTGGTCTTCTTTATACTTCGAACCCACCATAGTCCATTTCTCTTGGAGGTGAAAAGGCAGTTTCTCCACAATTGGACTTACTCCTCTTGATGTGTCTAGATAACTCAAACCTGTGAGATATCCATCTAGTTTTGCAGATTCCGCTTCACACAGCAAATCTGACAGGTCTCGAAGCTTGTTAGGCTCTTTGCTTGAAAGCTTTGGGAAGTTCTGTAACCTTGTGAACAGTGAGTTTACTATTGCTTCTGGTGAGCCATAACATTCTTCCAATCTTGTCCAGATCATGCTCAGACCTGCTTCTGGATACTTAATGTTTACAACTTTCAGTCTCTTTGCATATCCTGAATACTAAGGGCCGAGCCACTTAATGAGAAGATTAAGTTCTTCGCTTGCCGTGAGGCCCAGTCCTCTGATAGTGCTCTGGAAAGTTGCCTTCCAGCTGAGGTAACTTTCTGGCTTGTCATCAAATTTAGTAAGCCCTCCACTTACAAGTTGTCTTTTAGCTAGGAATCTGGCAAGATCACTAGTTGTATTCTCAAACACTGCTTGGATTTGAAAACTGCTTTGGTTGTAGCACATTGTAAGAGGGTTCTCGGATATTGTCTCTTAATGGCTGTCTGTTGGCGCCGTCTGGTGGCTGAACTGAATATCTGTTTTGTTCTTGTTTGACAAGGAGAGGCGTGGGAACTTGAGTTTGGATTTGCTCATATGGAGTATAGTTTTGTTTAAAGTTCCTGTTACCTTGAAGTGGGCTCTAGGTAACTGTGTTTGTTAATGCACTTACTCACTTTTTGTTCCGTAGTAACGGGTAGGGGTAAGAAACTCAACCCATTACTTTTCCCTGCACCTTCACACTGTGCTGCTGCTAATTCCATCACATCTGCTTTGGCCTTGGCAGCATCTGCTTCTTTCTGTAGGTTGAGCACATAAAGTGTTGCTTCTAACTGTGCCTTTTCCACTTTGATGCTAAGCTCCTTCTGAGCATAGGCCAGTCTGGCTTTTGCGGCTTGAGCCTCTGCTTGAGCCTCTGCTCGTGCTGCGGCCATGCTGGCTCGAGTTGAAGCTGATGACCGTGAAGATGCTGCAACTTCTGAGCGGACAGTCAGCCTCCCAGAATGCACTGATGACCTGAATGAATGTGACTTTGGTTCTCCACAGTAGCGTTTGATTTGGACTGCAGATCATAAATGTGCTTTCTTCCACCAAGCGTTCACTGTGGTCCCTCGCAGAGCGGTATGATTTCACTGTACTGTTGCACTCAATGTGACCCCGTGCCCTAATTGAGATTCACAGCCAGCTAAACTCTTTCTTGCATCACTTCCTCTAAGGAACAGGCAGGTGTATTTGACAGGATTTAATGCAATCAAGTGTGAAACTGCAAAGATACAGAATACAAGTGTACACAGTAAAATAAACAATGTCCACTAAATTAAGCACACAATGGGTTAATGACAGCTAGCTGTAACAATAAGCTTTGATTAACACATTTGGATCATCTGAAATTAACATGTACAAACATCACAATCTTGTAACAAAATTCACAAATACAGCTCCCAACATTTATATTTAACATCAAAACTTCCTCATATTGCCACTCAAGGGACTGAAATGAGAGGATGGCTTCAGATTGCACAGCAAAACACATCATGGTCTGATCAGCCTGACTTCCAGCTATTCATTTTTCCTCTGGCCACCCAATGGTTGACTCTAATACTACCTGCGCAAACTAGCGCCCTCTAGCAGGCTGGATGAACAAATGTAAAACATGTTACAATACAGTACACTTTATCGGAGCTAAAGGTTTGAACCACCGGCAATTTCAGTCTTTTATGCGAGAAATAGAGTCAGAGTTTTTGAGCTGCACAAGGAAATTTGTCCGTTCACGGACAGGAAAGGAAAAGACTCCACAGTTTCTGGCTGACATAACAGCTCATCTCAACGCCTTGAACCTTCAGCTCCAGGGACGTGACCACATGATCATGTGACCACATGATCACTGACATGTATGATGCAGTGAAGGCATTTCAAGTTCATTTTTTCATGTTTCTTTGCAGCATGTTCATAGTTGTAACTTTTATAATTTTGACAAGAGATATTTTTATAGAGAGCAAAGTATTTTAAGTTGTATAAAGTTTAAGTTTATTTATTGTGAAATAATATTCCTGTCTGTTTTTATTCCTATTCATGTTCAAAAAGCATTTACTTTTAGTGTAATCACTAAATGTTTATCCTGCTCGGCCCGTGACCTAAAGTGTGCTTTGAGTTTTGGCCCCCGGTGCAATTGAGTTTGACACCCCTGCTCGATACAGTACTTACTTAGAGGAGCCTCCTGAACAAACAATGAACAATGTATGATGGGATCCTGAAAATAGGATCGGGTTCAGATTCCCCTCCATTCATGCTGGCGGCAGGTCTCTCCTCCTCCTGCCTCCCCTTCCCCTCATCCACCTGACGGCCACCGCCGCCATCGTTACCCGTGGATGAAGTTGAAGCTCCGCCATAGCCACCAGCAAACTTCTGTGTTATTTTAACACACTTCGCTGCATCTGCCGCGCCTCCTTTCTGCTTCTTGCTATTCTCCATCTTTTTGATCTCCTCTCTCTATATATGATAGATTGATTGACAGCTGAGGCCCAAGAGGGAGGGGGCATCGACCCTCGGCTGTAATTGGTCCAGCCCAGAATCAATCATGACTAATGGGCCAATCTACCAGTACGTTCAGTCTACCAGTCCAGCAGTGATCGCCACCTGCTGCCTTGGCATGCCTCTGACAGCACTGAACTGTGGGTTTTTTGTGTTTTCACTTGGGCCAAGATGTTTTTAAGGACTCAGTGTGTGTGTGCGTGTGTGTGTGTGTAGATGTGATTTTTTTTAAAACCATAGGAGGAAAACCTCAGTTTTCATTACTCATAATGTGCACACACGCAGACCCACTACAGTACCAGCCACAGACATGCAGACTCAGTTTGGACCCTGCAAACCTTCACTTGTAATCAAATCTCAGGTGTCAGTGTGACCAAATTCTGCTTACACACTCTCCTCCTCCTCCTCCTCCTCCTCCTGCTTCCACCTCTCTATCCAATCTGTCCCATGACTCTGGCAATCTGTATGTCATGTAAAATTAAGTGGCTCTGGGAATTCAGGAAAAGAGAGAGAGATAAAATGGAAAGTGTGGTGGAAATTGTAAGTGCTGATGTGTGTGTGTGTGTGTGTGTGTGTGTGCGTGCGTGTGTGTGTGTTGCTGGTGGTTAAGGCAATGACACACTGTAGAAATGACAAGTTTCCTCTGATCAGCAGAGTTTCAGACATGGAGGCAAACACACACACACACGCACACACACACACACACACACACACACACTTTTAGGAAACCCCTCCTGGATGAGCAGTTCCTCTTCTCTGCAGTGACATCTTTTCCTTCTTGTTAAATCCTCCTGATTATATTTGTAACCTACAGTTTATTATATTTTATTCTTTTAATTTCAACAAGCTAAGTGGAGTCAGAGCAACAGTATATGAATGGGAATGATTTTTTTGTATACATCTTTGGTTGCCGGGGGAATCCTGTAGTGCCTTTCGTAGCTCAAAGGCTGAAACTGAAAATATGGCATTTACTGTTCTTGGTGATGAGACATGTATGAGTACCATTTCCATGAATGGGGAGCAGTGGGGATTGGGTGCCTTCTTCAGGGGCACCCCAGCCCTTGACTTGTCAGGACTCAAACCAGCAACCCTCTGGTTACAAGCCAAGTTCCCTTGCCATGAGCTGCCCAACTTCAAACAGTAATCAGTCTTTTTTGTTTATTTCCTACATGATAAAAATTAATTCCAAACAAGGGACTGTTACAAAGATGTTTGAGAAGAAAATGAAGAAATGAAGATGATTTTTCACTGGAAACAACTTACTGTTTAACTCAAATTAATTTTATTTCTATCCATAGTGGTTTTACCATTAATGCAGACACTTCATGAGAACACATCAGGAAACCTAGTCTTGCCTGCACACACACACACACACACACACCCCCTCCTGGAGCAACGAGAGTCTTTTCCTCAGTGATAAATGTCAGCCGCCCTCCTCCTGAACACATATCGATGGTTATTTTGGCTTATTCCTCCAACCTGTTGTTCACCTCAGAGCCGAGATGGAATCCATTTCTGCCTGGTTGGCAGCGAGGGTGACAGTAGGACAAGGTAATTTGGCTGGCTGGCACCCTCTTGTATCTCTGTGTCTGAGCTGCTGAGTTATATCTCAGCCCCTATTTCCAAAGTTTACCTCAAACAAACAGAGTGTGCAGAGATTTACCCCCCCCACCACCAACAGTGCTCTCCTCTGAGACGTCCAGACTGCTAAAGCTGAAATGAAACAAAGTTGGGACACGCCGAGCGCTTGTTAACTTTCATCTGGCTTTTGCAAACAATCTTCACAGGAAGGAAGGGACAAGTTATACCAACTTTTTTTTTTTTGTTTTAGTTTATTTTTGACTGTTACTCCAGTTTACATCTGCTCAAGTACACACATGCTATATGTACTC
This sequence comes from Brachirus orientalis, assembly GCA_016785285.1. NCBI lineage: Eukaryota > Metazoa > Chordata > Actinopteri > Pleuronectiformes > Soleidae > Brachirus > Brachirus orientalis. The sequence continues at coordinate 812,076 of JAFBJR010000247.1, forward strand.
TTTCCAGGTTTCTGCAGGAATTCAAACATTGAGCAGCCATTTCTTCAATAAAAAGAGTGCATGTCCATCAATACTTGTGTGAAATGTTGTGTCAATGGTTTTATGAGTTTTGAGTCCAAACAAGGAGCAGCCAACCGGCACGGAAGGGATCCACTTGGCCCACGAGTAAACATATATCTCATTTCCAACAAAAGGGGCGCAGAGACTTCTGAATACACCCGCCTTCATCAAATATCAATGTTGACTCTGTCCATGTGTCACAGTCAGCGTGATGAAAACAAATTTCATTTGAATGTATTTGGTTTTTTTATTTTATTTTTTGGTCTCAAACATTTATTATATTAGCAGTCTGTCAAGAAATGTGAGTATAATTTCTCTGTGTGCACTGATGCTTTAACACACACTTTCAACAAGAATCATAAATTAAGCAGTTTAGTTTTGCAAATACAGCCTCACTTGTTGTTACAGCCTCACAGCTTAGTGAGTTACTTTCTGCTTTTCACAATATTTACAATCATACAGTCATTTTATAGAAAATAATCTACATACAGTATAAATGGCACTTGTGGCCGCAGCTGAGCAGAAGTTACAAAAAAGAGATAGTTCAGGTTGACATGTGATTGGTGGAGATACTGCATCTGCACTGAGAACCAGCTCAATGACACCGACTGTCATTGAAAAGAAACAGATTAAGTGAGTTTTTAACAAAAGACTCACTTTGTAAAATCTATATAAGAATACATGTCTGCTGCTTTACGTCACTATTCGACAGCCATTTCTGACTAAAAACTGAAGTTTAAAAGCTGCTCAATCTCCTCTCATAAAATACATAGAGAAAATCTATGTTTTTAAATCATGGGATTGAAAAACACAAGAGCTGCTGGTCTACTCTTGCCTCTTTGGTAAGTTTGTGTCACTTCACTTAATCATAACAGATTTTAAAAATCACAACAGCATATATTTTAACTTAGTAACAGGGGCAGGAATGGATCAACAACAGGAATGGATCAAAACAATGGACTTTGGTTTGGGGGACTGAACAGTTTACAAAGCACACATTTCAGTTTCAAAAAGCTGTCTAACAGCGAGATAAAATGGCAAATATATATTCAAAAAATATCGTAGATTTAAGTGGGTGTAGATTTTACTAGATGAGCTTTTTGTTAAGTGGCTAAAATAAAGTTTTTTGTCCCCACTGGGAGCCATGTTTCCAATGATTGCAAATGCCTGTTTTTCGAGCTGGTTCCCAGGGCAGGGGGTGCGCACACCACAGTCAGCACTGACCTTGTGTCAGTGCCTTTTACAACCACACTTTAAAAACCCTGAAGTGTCACTTTAAATGTTTAAATACGTATGGTAAAGATTGAGGAAAGTGAAGCAGACAATGAAATCCAAGTAGGCACTTCAGTATATACGCTGGTTGAAATAAAAGGTGCTCACGAGTTAAAACAATTCTTAAAGTTAGAGAGTACCAGGATTAGACAAAAATCATTGTTAATACATTGTGGCTAATCACAGTTGTCACTGGTGCTGTAAACATGTCAGTGGAAAAGCTGCACAACATAACTGTTTTGGCAGAGAAAGGAAAAAAAAGTGCATTGGGGAAAAGGAGAGGAATGTCTTCCTGAGATCCCACATAAGATGATCTCTATGAAATGATACTTCTGTCTTATTGCTGTTTAACTGTTTAACTGTTTCCTTTGTTCCAAGCTACTTATTACCTGCAAACGACTGGTCGGAGGTGTGAAACACATCTGTGTGAGCAGCAAGGCACTTCTTGATGTGAAGCCATATGGAATAATCAATGTGAGGGATCTGAGTCCCATGACATTTAAAGGACAGAACAAAGAACGAGCAGGATACACTAAAAATTAGAATGTATGAAAAGTAGGAATGAAGCAGAAAGTTAATATAGCGATGGTTGGATTGGCTACATTAACGAGTGGAGAGTTTGCCCAGTGGGGAGCCTGTTAATCCATGGGACACATGTATGAGGGTGGGCTGAAAACTTAACAGGTTGACTAAGAAGGAGTAAGTGACAGAGCAATAAAACCTTTCATAAAACTAACTGCATTGTTTCCTTCCAGATAAACCCAAATTGGATAGCTAATAGAGGACTTTAAGTACTAAAGACATTTGGTAGCATGGTGTCACCAAACATCTGCAGAAAAGTTGTGTCCAACACACCAAGTGTTGCAGCACTAATGGAAGAAGTACAGTATGTAGACCGCAGGGAAGACTATGTTGAAAAAAGAACCATATTTGGTCAAATTCGACCATTGCTTCATAGTCAGCCTATAAACGTATCTGCCCAGCCTCTGTAGTGAGGTGTTATTGATGAGCAGTTTGCTAGTTTTGATTGGTCAACTGGCTCCACAGATTCTGAATTCAACTGAGAAGGCATGAAACCGCTGGTCAAGGAACTGTCTGGAGGTTCTGAAAGAACCAAAACTACAAATTAAAAACAAATCAAGTAAAATAAAGAGTTAAATATTTGGTTGTGTTATGGCCAAGTGGCCAAGATGCACCGTATCTAGTCAAACCTTCATTTAAAAAGAATTCTAGAGAATTTGTTCAAGGGCACAGTGCAGATTGTGTCAGTGAATCAGTCTCAGTCAAGTCATTTCCTACATTTCAAACAGCTCTGTAACCTGTAAGGTCAGTACCATGGCAGTGATAAAGTGGTCCAGTCACCTTAATTAAAGGTACACTAGGCAACATTCAGCCTCAAAAGATTTACAATTTTTATGATATATTACAGATCACGTGCAAGCTTGTGATCTTGATTGTTTCAGTCTGGCATGCTGGCACTTTTGCATTTTGCACCTTCACGGATCTTCAGCAGCAAAAGGGGACACACTTGACTGAATGTGTCAAGCGGGGATTTCTCAGAGATCAGTGGTGATGACAGGTGTGACTCCGTGGATGAGCAGCGTTGGGCCCAGGTCCCGAGTCAGCAGCTCCAGCTGGTGTAAGTAGGCAGTGTAGCGCCGGGTGTCAGCTGGAGGGCGGGGCAAATACAGGAAACGCACCGCAGGCGGTGGCCTGGCCTGGTCCAAGATCAGCTTATTGACAGCTGACAGGTAGTCGTCCGACAGGCGTGTGGTGTTGCTTGGGAAGCTATTGACATAATCATTGATTTCATTTTCCTCATCCATTTTTGGCTTATTCTTTTCATTCGCGGTATTAGGGGATGGTGATTGCTCTTTCTTGCTCCACTTGCCTTGGCGCTGCCAGTGTAGCGCCACCTGCTGATCCCAGGAGACTGGATATATCTGAGCTTTAATTCTCAACTCTTTCAGCAGCTGACTGAGCTTCTCCTCTGAGCCTTTCACGCTTCGTCCGTCCTCCACACACAGAAAGAGACGTAGTGTAGCTTTTCGCCAAGCTCTGACCATGTTTAGAATACAAGCAAGTTGCAGCAGGAAGAGAGAGCAAGTGTCAACGTAGCTGGAGCTGTCTGGACGCAGGAGGTTCACCGGCCAAACGTCAACGTACACAGCTCCCTTGAATGGAGAGGAGGAGGGAGGTGAGAGGACCTGAGCGCGCTCAAAGTTGTTGAAGTATCGAGCCAGCACCACGTTCTTAAGCATCTTCATGGCGTCGGCAATGATGGCGACGTATTCCTGACGCCCTAGAACCTTCCCATCGCCCAATTCCCCATGATCCTCTCTGTCATTGGACACCCTCAGAGAAGCAAAGTGAAAGAGAGGAGGTTGTTGCTCAAGCTCTGTAGAAGGACCTGAGGGATCAGACATCTGACAGGCTGACAGGGTCGGATCAACCAGCTTGTCCTTTGGAAGACAGTCGTCATAGAATCCAAGGACGAGGGTGTTTGGACGCATCCCACCTGGAGAGAAAATTATAATTACAAAAATTATTTCTTTTGTCTGATCCTTTAAAGTAAAAAGGTGTACAGGTTCAGCCAGTCTATCTGATGAAATGAAAGTCAGAGACAAATGTGCAAAAACAATGTGCTGAAGTGAGAAGTCAAAGAAAAAACAGAAAAATGGTGCTTTAATTTGGTCAAGAGGCAGAGAGTAAAATCCTATTTTTCTCTGAAAACTCACTGGAATTCAAAAACTGGACCAACATTTTCTCTTGAGTCTTCAGAAATTTCAAAAGTGTCATAAAACATAGTTACATAGTAATCGTTTCTGATGACTGAACCTATTTAAAAATATGAACCAAAAGATGAAGCACCGAAAGAAAGATTTATCACAGCTGAATAACTGACGCAAGTTTAAATCACAATTAAAACAGAAGTGGTGAGTGTAATTGTAAGTGCTGACTACAGATGAAGTGTCATTTTATGTGTAAGCACTTAAGGAAACTTGAGTCACAGTTCAAGATGGAAATACTGAGAGGAGTTCTACCTTCTATTTAAGATTCAGAACATTTTAGAGGACACTCAAAGAGACTGAAGTGGCAGTTCACCAACCACATTTCCACAAGTTACCACTTTCTAAAATTTCATTTGTTTACTTACTTAAACCATTGTACATTAGACAAAGGAGCAAATAAAATATTTTAGGTGTTTCCAAATACATATATTTGTTACAATAAACAAATTAGGAACCAATGCCTGGAACTCAGTCAAACACTGGGAAAGAGGAAGGTTTATCACTGGGTCAAATCACCTGTATTTTTATTATACTTACTTATCACTTGTTTGAGAATTGAAGATACAAATGTTTGCAGTTTTTCTCATGAAATGTTTGTCCAAATGTTTAAGCTGCTCAACAGCCCGCGGTTGCCATTGTTTGATTTTCCTCTTAATAATTTGTCAAACATTGTCAAAAGGAGACGGATGTGGACTGCAGACCAACAGGACATTCTGTCGGAACCCGTGCAGAATGAGGCCTGGCATTGTTCTGCTGACATTTAGTTTCGAGGGAAAAGACACCATCTTGACGGGAGCACATCACTATAAGACTTTAAATATGAGCAGATCACACAAACCGTGACCACTGATGTTCCCACATACCATCACATATGCTGGATTTTGCACCTTCTCGGTACATGGAGTCTGGTGTCTGTTTTTGTCCACATACAAAGGGGAACGTGCATTTGTCTGACACGTCTTTCAGTCCATCTTCCAGGAAACTCAACAGTGGACTTTGTTAGGTGACAGTGATTTTATAAAGTAATCCCAAACTCATGTGACGACCACAATAAAGGACTCGACAGTGAAAGTGTTTTGCTTAAATTTGCGAGTAAAACAGACATGTGCGACTTGTTAAATATATTTAGTCGCAATAGCGTGTTTATGGAGTCAGTGATAACATCATATTACGGTGGCTCTTTTTGATCCACTGTGTCCCTTCTGCATGGAGTTTGCATGTTCTCCCCGTGCGTGTGGGTTTTCTCCAGGTTCTCCGCTTCCTCCCACAGTCCAAAAACATGCAGAGTTGGGGATTAGGCTAATTGGACACTCTAAATTGCCCGTAGGTTTGAATGTGTGAGTGGATGGTTGTCTGTCTCTATGTGGCCCTGCGATGGACTGGTGACCTGTACCCCGCCTCTCGCCCTATGTCAGCTGGAGTTAGACACCAGCGCCCCCCGCAACCCTCAGTGGAGGCTAAAGCAGTAGAAAATGAGTGAATGAGAGTTCTCATTAGTTCTGCCAGTAGGGTTTTTTTTCCTTACATACCCGTCTGTGTAACAGCGGTGATCTTTATGCAGGGTGGTTCTGGCTTCTTTTCTTCAAGGAGATTTAACATTGTGACATAACACACTTTTCATTCATCTACCTGCTCTCTCTCTCACTCACACACGCAGACTGGCAGCTGAATTGTCTGCCCCTCCTCTACATGTGCAGCTGCATGAAGCCTCTATCAAATGATAATTATGAAAAAGCAGAATATCTGCTGATTATCAAATCCAGCGAAGCACTGATGGACTCCGTGTGTGTCCGCCTGCGTGCAGGTGTGCGCTGTGGGCAGTATATTGACTACAGTAGACTACACTACACCACTGATATACACCTGTGCTCAATCACACCTGTCTAAAATTAAGACTGACTCAAAAAGGTTTATTGTATGGCTTAAACAAGTGACCTCTGTATTTAGTATTCTATAGTGGAATACATTTAAGTAGTAAATTTAAATTTTACATAGTACATAGTAAAGGTAAAAGAAAAGAAAAACATGATTTGACATATTTTTTTTTTATATTTTTATATTTTCATTGCACCCCTAAATTTTTTTCACTTAGTGCTCCTTGGGAAAAAAGTTGTCAAGCCCTGAAGTAGCATGATGGTTTCTTATGAAGCTCCACAGGGCTTGATGTTCACACATAACAGTCTTTACCCACCGAGATTCACTGTGACTCCCTGAATTTTGGATGGTGGAAGAGCAAAGCTGTTTGCAATATCATGTGCTGAGAAACACTATTTTTGAATTTAATTTTCAATTTTCTCATGAAGTTTGAACATCACTTACATTCTTTTATTTGTAATATAGTATATAGTATAGCATATATTTGCAAAATTTATTTAGGTGAAAACACTGAAAATCTTTTATATGTATTTTATCTGATAAATTGAGGTTCAAGACATTGTGTTTTTATTGTGAGAAAGAACATTCTCTTATGGAAATGGGGTTTGTAAATTGAAAAACTAAAAATAAATAGAAGAAGGACAAGAAAACTAATTCCTCACTGTAGAGAGGGACAACAAGGAGAAGAGACCAAACAACTAAGAAACAGAATGAAAATAATTCATAAGACTTAATTCATAAGGCAGCAATACAACAAAACATGTGTCCGCTGCCATTATATCTAACTAACTAACTAGATTGGCAGTTACTAGAAGAAAAATTTAGAGTTTGTATTGTGAAGGAATTAGTTTTGTAGTTAATAAGAAGAGAAATAGTCAAAAAAGGTTGTGGAATGATGACACTGAAGTAATAAAAGCTGTGACTGTTAAACATAATAACATAATAAAACAAACAGTGATGGCCACACTGACCTAGTCCAGAGATGAAGAGCAAATGTTGGACACCATGACGCACAGAATCAGCCAAGGTGAGGTTGACAAACGCTTTGATGTTCAGATGGTCCACCAGAGATAACCAGGAGTCATACTGAGACTGCAGAGGATCTGACGGCAGGGTGTCTGGAAGACAAACAAAATGACATGAAGTGAGAAATGTGGCTGGCAGTTCACTGGAAGTGAGATGATATTCAGAGATGACGGAAAATAGTGATGCTCTGAGAACAAAGGGCACACAAGTGCAGACAGCGGGGGGAGTGAGGCCCGAATTACAGGCCGAGCGTCAGAGAGATATGAGACGAGATGCTGAGATGGTGGAGCTGCATAGACAAGAAATAGATGCATGTGGAAGGAGAGCGAGGACGGGATGTGAGACAGAGAAAGATACATGTGAGCAAAAGCAGGCAGACAGGTCATCAATCCTTTAAAAATGCATCCATATAAAGGGTGCAATGCAGAGGCTAAACCTATAAAATTCTTAGATGGTGCCTGTGGCACTTTCAGCTGTGTTCGGTTTTTCATCAGTCTTCAGTGTGGTTCTATAAGGTAGTGACACATAAGCTGTGTTTAACAGTTGGGTTTGGTACAGTACAGTACATATTGTTTCTGATAAGCCCTCTAATTCTTCCTGGGGCCTCACAAACATACAGCAACTGTCCTCCATTTCTGATACAACACAGGGACGCACACTGGACGAATCTGGGTGCTGAAATGCTTTGGTGACAATGCGTTACGCAGATTTTCACGTGAAAGTATTTCAATTTGATGTACTGGAGCAAATGGCGTAAAATCCACATTTATTTGCGTCTTTGCATTGACTTTGAATTGAATCTTAGCTAACACACAAACGGTGTCACATTTAACGTGGACATACCATAAAACAGGAACTGAAAACATGACAGCATGCGACACAAGGAAAAACTAATTTTGCCCTCTTAACAAAAGGCTAACCTTTGAAGATTTACACCTGCTTAAATCTGTATCTTAAGAATGTGTTTGTTGGTTTACCAAGCCATTAGGCAGCCTCCTCCAGCTTGAGACAAACTGGAGTTTGTAATGTGCTCATTCTCCCATTCAGAACTCCATAGAGAAAATCAGCATTTTTACATCATGACACACAGGAGCTTCTGATTTTCTCTATGGTGCTGGATCCTGGATAGCAAACAACAAAAGCTTCCAGTCAGAAAAGGCTGTCTAACTATGAGACAAGGTGGCAAACACAGTCTTACGACATCATAGACTTGAGCAGTTGTAAATTTTATTTGGACAGCCTTTTGGTAAGTGGCTAAAATCAGTTTTTCCTTGTGCTTCTAATGGGAGTAATGTTTTCAGAGAAAATGAGCATGCCTGTCTTATGATAGTTCTCGGAGCTAGGGGGCACGCAAAGTGCAGTCAGCAACGACAGTGTGTCATTACTTCATACGAGAACACTTGAAAATCTGAATGATCCCTTTAAAACCTCTTCTGTCTCCTCATACTGCTGTTGTCGCATACATCAGGAAAACAGCAGCTAGACCAGTGAGAGAATAAATAGATGGACTTATAGTGCATTAGGGGGGCAATGTGAAAGTAGCATCCTGAACAACAAACTCCTCTTCAATATAATTACATGAATGAATGACTCCTTCATATTTCTCAAGACCAAGTCTCTCTGAATGAGAGAAGGGCTCTTTGATGGCTAATGAACATATTAGTTTTCCACTGTGAGTCAAGAGGATGTGGATTCTGCTGACTCCATTCAGAGCCAGCCCCAGTGTCCCATCAACACATAAAGCCCCCTCTCTCCACACAACTCCTCAAAAGACAAAGAAAACAATCAATGATTCCGCTCCTTTTAACCATCTGAGTGTGTGGCTTTGCAGAAAAGAGAGGTGACGCCTCCAGCGCATTGTGAGCATGATTACTTCCCTCAGCGTTAAACAGTAGCAGATATGTCTAGTATGTTACAAAGAGCCATTTAATGATGCACTGCCTCACTTTTGAAAATTGCATGTATTATCATTTTTTTGGAACACGTCTTATCACAAACCAGTCCAGAATGACAACACTGCAGTGGTGATACAGTACTTTTTAGTGGTAAAGAGTAAAAGAACAAATCACTCACACTGAGCTACAACTTTCTCCCATCACCATCCCTGGTGTTTTTTGCCTGTAATTAATAGCTGCCCTCTCAGAATGAGCTGATCACGGTTCAGTGCTTTTCACAGACCACAGTTAAATCAAAGCAATGCCACACAGTATGTCCACGTTGATGAAGAGAACTCACTGTTAGAATATTACCAAGTTAGCATAAAAAGAGAATTATACCTCAGAATACACAGTATATATTATAATTACATGTACTACTTTAAAGATTAAAGGTCCAGTGAGAAATACTTATGAGGTTTCATTGGTGGAAGTTGAACATACTACTCAAAAGCATGTTTGCACAATTGTATTAAAGCTTCAAAATAAAAATAAATTGGGTCTTTGTCGACTTTTATTTGCAAGGGCCTTGCTTTGCAGAGGCAGTCATCTCGTGCTGCCATGTTTCTACAGCAGCATTTTGAAGTGGAAACTCTCTACGCAAAGACAAACCTGCCCACAAAAACCAACAAAGAAGAAGAAAACAGCAGCGGCGGGGCATCACTATTAACTGATTGTTACACACTGGCCCTTTAAATACAATTTATACTATACAGTAAATGCTTGTTAAGTGTCTCGCTTTAGGTTTTTCAACCTGGATCAGCAAGAAACATCTCTAGATCCCCATATACTTTTTACATTCGACTGAAAAAATGGTTTAGTTATACGTTCATTATTTCATAGTCTAAACACCATTATAATTAAAAGTATCACTCAGTACAACCTGAGACTCAACAACCTGAAATGAATGTCAGATTCCTTACTCAGATCCCCCAGCTGTACATGTCCAAGCACGTAAAGGCCGCTCTTCTTAATGTCATTGATGAAGGTGATGAGTCCCACACTGCTGCGAGGGTTGGAGACCATCAGCAGGATCTGTGGCCTCCAGAACTTTACATGGTCCTTCCTCACATCCAGCATCAGCAGGTACTTTCGCACCTACAGATGACAGCAGAGCCTTGTCAGAACAGTTGTAATTAGAAAATTGATTTTTTATTTTCAACACCATCTTCCTGCTCCTCATTTGACCCTGTAGTCCACAGCCACAGCCACAGCTGCAGCAGCAGCAGCAGCAGCAGCAGACTTAATTTGTATTTGCATCACAAGAGAGTTGATATGTGATTCTTTGTGAAGACCAAAAGGACAATTATTCTGCTTGCAAGATCACAACATGGTTTATTTATGTAAGCAGAAATGACCACTGTTTTTACCACATGTTGATGGAACATTAGTAAATAAGGATTTGGCATGGGTGTCATGCAACAGCCTGTATTTAATCCTGTAATGAGCCTTCTCTTATTCTTCTGTCAGTTCTTTTCTCCTCATTGCTATCTGCTCAATCAGGTCGATTTGTTTATGTGGTGTCTCCTTTGGGATTCCTTTATCAGCAGGAGTAAACTGATAACACTGACTTGTTAAAAAAAAAGGCAAAAAAAAAAGAAAACAAATGGAAATGCCTAGAGTTTAAAGCTGCTATATACTGTCATTCACCTTTCTCCCACTTCATGATCAGAGAGGACTGTCTCTGTGTGAAGATTAAGATTCTGATTTTGACAAACATTCAGTGACAGCTGGCAGTGTTGTGTCTTTCGACTTTCTTCTTTAACTTAATGTTAGGGTCTATCACTTATTGGACTTTTTTGTTTTGGACGTCTTGGTACTTGGAATATTGACGTTGTAGTTCCATGGGCTTCAAGTTTACAGTGGTTCTGTTTGTTCTGTTTTATTCACTTGAGTTAGTTTCCCGATTTACTTTGTCGGTTATTTCTCTGTGTGTCCCTTGTTGAGGTTTACTTCCTGAGTCTGTGACTGTCTGTCCTATTCTGATGCAGTTCACCTTTGTGTGTGTATTTAGTCTCTGTGCTGATTCATCCAGTTTGTTTCCATGAGCTCTTCTGGTTAAAGGTACATTTCTTCATGTCATCTCTTTGTGCTTGCAATTATTATGGCCTTTTTTGTGGTTTTGTTTTATTAAGGACTCTTTTTTGTTAATTTTCTTTCCTAAATCCTGCATTCGGGTCTTTCTTTTTGTAAAAGCTCAAATTTAAGCAGTCAAATTAGGACAATTTAGTAAACACAGCCTTTTTTTTAATCAGCTACATGAGAAGTAGGTGTGGCAATTTTCAGATGTGAACACCAGAAAATGTCCAGAATCCTGACATTCTCTGGTATGTTCTCAGCGTTCAGCCAAGGAGGACGTCAACTCTTCCTGTGTATTATTCAGAGCCTCTTCTGGTTTTACTCTCACTCTTTAGATAGAACTCATGCTGTCACCATAGGTGATTACCCATCCTCCACAGCTCGTATCACCTGTGGTGTACCGCAGGGTTCTATGTTAGGCCCAATTTTATTTTCTAATTATATATTTCCCCTTGGCCAAGTCATTATGCAACACAATATTTCTCACTGCTATGCGGATGACACACAGATATATCATAAAATGACCAAAGAAGCCTTGCTGCTGTATCTGAATGTCTTAATGATATCAACTGCTGGTTGGCACATAACTTTCTCTCCAAAACAAAACAACTCTAAAACAAATTCTACTAATCTCATTACACATAACCTTGGCCCTCTATCCATTCATGGCAGACCCTCACCCAGATATCTCGGTGTTCACTTCTATTCAGATTTATCTTCAACCTACACATACAGTAAAGAAAATTGCCTAGTAGATTTGGAATAAGTAATCCACATATTAATACTGTCCACATTAGATTACTGTAACACACTCATCTCTGGTATCAGTCAGAAATCGCTTTCCCATCTCCAACTGGTCCAGAATGCCGCAGCTAATCTTCTTACTGGTTTTAACAGACATTGTCACATCACCCCAGTCTTGACTGCTCTTCACTGGCTCCCTGTCAATTTTAGAATTGATTTTAAGATTTTATTGATCACTTTGAAAGCTCAAATGGGGCTGGCCCCTAGCTACATTTCAGAGAAGTTGACCCCCTGTGAGCCTCAGCACCGTCTTAGATCCTCAGACAGGGCCTTCTGTTCCACTGTTACAAAGTTGAGGCTCAGATCCAGAGTAGACCAAGTCTTTGCTGTCTGGGTCCCTCAACCTTGGAATTGTCTGCCTGATGTGATGAGGCTCACAGAAACAGTGGTGTCTTTTAAATCACTTCTTAAAAACCAATGTATTCTTGTGATTTTGTCTTTTATATTTATTTATTGGTATATTGTCTACCTGATTCTTATTCTGACCTTTATATTATATAGTAATCTAACATCTATAAACCTTGTTTTAGTTGCTTTATTTATATTTTTGTTACCATTATTACCGTACTTTTATTTCTTCTTGTTCTTTTTGATTATATTCTTGTCTATCATCTTTCTATAATCTGGTCCATGAAAGCACTTTGTAAACTCTGTTTTTTAAAAGGTGCTATATATATAAAAAAAAATCATTATTATCATTATTATTATATAGTGGACTCATTTGATACCTGCCAATATTAGACCACGGACCTGGCAGAAGAAGTTTCAGAAAAAGCCAGATGTGACCATTATTGAAGTTTAATTTGTCAGTCAGTCTCTGGACAATTTCAGCAGTATGTCCAAACTTCAGTTCATCCCTGAAAGCAGCCTTTAAGACAACATCTCGTTGACTAAAACTTAGCATTAAGTTCCCTGCTCCTCAACACACCAAAGTGTGAGACACCTAACCTCAAAGTGCCTAATGTATCCAGCCACTGGAGTGCATGGCTGTGTGTTGTGACTGGTATGAAAACTACACTAAATCAACAACTTGAACCGGGAAAATTCACTTCCGTTTCAAATACATTAGCAGCCAAAAAAGAAAAGAAAAAAGATTTATTGTCTGTGTAGACTAGAGGAGCCAGCCTTCTCTACCAGTGACCCCCCCACAACCTCTCCCTGATGCATTGAAGTCAGTAACATTCTGTAGGTCACCTGACATGGAGAGAAGGTGATCCATGCATGGTAGATAAGTAAACTCTGCACACTGTGAACACCGTTGAATGTTGTGTATTAAACTACATTTCGGTTTGCCTGAGCAAACCATAGTAGTTATTGAATAATTCATCATGAACGTGGACAGAGTACAGGATACAAAAAATAAATCTGCCTAATGTATTTGTGTTCTTGAAAAAAAAGATATTTAACCTAATTTGAAAGATATTTAATGGCTTTACGTGTGGTCACAAGCAGCAAGATGGATGCAGTTTTTTATATAGCATACATACATTCTTATAAATCACAGCAAGGGAGCAAGTAAACAATTCTCAAAATGCTGAGCATTTCCTATTACATACTGTGAATATAGCAGTCCGTGTGTGCAAATGTATCCATCTCATGTGCATGCATGCACTGTAATATTTTAAGTGCAGGGGCTAAAATGTAGACAAAGAAATTCCATCTCTAATAAACATCCCATTAGGTTACAAGACCAAAATCCAGCATGTGTGTGTGTGAAAGAGTGTGTAGGCATGAATACATGTATGTTATTTAAGTGGTATTAGCAAAAAAAAAAGTACCCATCTGTGCCTGCTAATGAGCAAACCCCAACACTGTCACTGCCACTGTGCATCAGTTTGTATTGCAATGCATACCGTAACACTCAGTGTGCAAACAAGCCACATCAGAGTACCATTAAGGAAATGTAACCAAGTTGAAAGAGAACATTAGATCTGAACCTAAAGTCTACCAGGAGCCATTACCACTCATTTGATGCTCTTATTGCAATTAATGACTATTAACTCAGCAATGACACGTCTGCCATGTTAAAGCTGCCGCCTGCACCATCAAATCCTTCGCTGTGAGTGAAGTAAGGTGACCTCAAAGGGTAATTTTACTGTTTTTGTCACTCTCAGAATGAAATGAATGATGCTACATTGGTACTAGGAGAAGTGTTTGGTGTGAGATGAAATGTGAAGAAAACAAACTTCACTGGAGTCACACAGTGAACATGTATTTGTGTCAAACTGGGTGAGGAGCTGGAGCATGAAGTACTGTACCTCGATTCAATTACCGGAGTGACACTGTTTTGGCGACAGGAAACACTCATTAAATAAAAAGAAAATGTGTAAAACTACTTAGAACGTGCTTAACTGAACTGAGGCAATGGTTTTTTTAAAATGTAAAGCAGAAACATAGTGATACTCAGCACTTTGATTTAGCCAAAAAATCATCAAGATAGCTACATTTCAGAGAATCATCAAGTTTAGCTCGTCAAAGTAACTGGTCGTTTACACCCACAACCAGGCTCATATTGGACGATACCAGCTCTCAACTGCACTAGTGTCCACAAACATGTGCTAAGTGGGAACATGATTTACAAAACTGATATCATGCTTGATTGAATAGGACCCAAAATTGATGATTACGCCCACCAGGAAAATGTTTACTTAGTTTTAAGTCATTTCCCCATAGACTTCCATTCAAGAAGACCTATTTTTGCAGCTAGCGGAGTGGCCCTCTGGTTGGTATTCAATAATTTTTACTTTCTGATCATCTTTTTTCATATCCACTCTATACAATCAATGCTCAATGAAAACCTGAATATGCCACCATTACCAGCACAGTTAAGATCATAATCACCTGCTAGACTAATCAAATGCTTTTATAGTCCTATCCAATCATTCTTTTAAAAATACAAACAAAACAAAAAGTCCCAGAGAAAAAGCCCAACTGCCTCCATTCATCTGATCATCTGTCTCTCTTTATCTCTCCATTCCGCAGTCTTCTCATCCATCAGACTATCATCATTTCTCTGTTGCTTCGGTCTCATCCATCACTTACTTTTTCGATCACTCATCTCTTCTCACTGCTTATATTTAGTCTCTGTCTTATACCTCTTGTGATACCATCAGTGATTCTTGCCTCAGTTTGTCTTTTTCTTTCTCTTCCTAACACTGTTGTCAGCCTCCTGTTATCTCCAGTTGTGTTTTTTGCTGCTGTTGTAGCCAGTTGTGTCTACTATCCTTGCTTCAATGTCACCCAGTTGGCACCCTGCCATACTGAGTACTGCTGAAAGGTGCAGGAACAGAAGATGAGAGAGCACGGACAAGACATGTACGTCCGGCCTCTTCTTCTTGGCCCATAAATTGGCTTGAATTGGACTTGGCTCATTTCCAGAAGTGGGTTAAAACATTAAATGGGGGAAATGACCGAGACAGAGTTTTAAAGAAGGGAGGATATTTCAGGGAAAAAGTAAAAATGGTGTTAAAAGTCCTAGATCACAACAATACAACAATACCTCAGCATTTAAACACACTGTTTATTCAGCGTAATAGATGACAAATCAGTTTTGTATTTCCGTATTCGACATTATATTGTAATAATCTCTTTGTAATTGTAATATCCCTCCTGTACACATGACCAAACCTGAGCTGCCCCTTGAATATGCTCATTTCTAATCCTGTCCATCCTGGTCACGCCCACCAAAAGTCTCAGCATCTTTAGCTCTGCCACCTCCAGCTCCACCTCCCGTCTTTTAGACAGGGCCACTGTCTCCAAGCCAAAGAGAAACCAGAGCAGAACGCCGACAGTCGTCATTTAAATGTCTTGTTCCTATACATTCATGGTTCAGATGCCTCATCCCGCGAGTTAACGACATGGAGAAAGGCAGTCTGGCCAAGAAGAATTTATGTTGAATATAAAACTAACAGTATATATATTAATTGAAATACACAGTTCATGTGTAGAATTAATCTGGTCTAAACATTTAGTACAGGAAGGAAAAACACTTCGCCTCGCATCAATATCAACATAAAGTTTATTAGGTTTCCATCAATTTTAGGTAGGTAATCATAAAAAGTAGGTAATCATAAAAAAATGTAGAAGCCTATACTAGACATAATTTGTATTTTAACATCCATGTAGCAACAGAGTTATAAAGATATTTCAGATAAACCAGTCAGGCACTATTGATGTTCAGATGTCGTTCAGTCTACATAAACATACTGTGATGGTATATGGTTGAATGTCGGTCAGTATAGTCAGATAAACTATACTGCACTATAATTCATGTCCAAATTCACAAATGACAATCTTTTCATTCATACGTGGCTATCGTCTCTCTCTTGCTCTCAGCAATCCTGGTGCTACAAAATTACAGACAAACGCACCTGCAATGTTACAGCCTCCTTAAGCTGATGTTTCCCTGACTTTGAGATCATTTTGCATTTGTCATCAGTATGGAATCTTGGCATCTGTTTTTATCCCACATCGTTTTGTAGTTGCTTTAGTCAATTCAAGATACTAAGAGGACTTATCCCCTTATTATCAAATATGCTAGTAAAATGGGTTCTGGGTTTTCCGATCAGATTCCTAGCCACAACTTTGGCCCTGCTGCTGTTCCCAGCTTCTTTCTCATGGTGAGAGTAACAGCAGCGGGGGGAGATGAAGAAATCAGAACGTGGAAAAAGAAAGAAAGAGAGGGAGGATGAGACAGGAAAGCGCAATAAGTTAAGTGGTTGTAATAATGCTCAGCCTCTTGACAGGCTTTTGGCAAACCCAGCCACTTTGGGCTCATAACCCCTGCCCACTGACTTGGCAACTGTTCCCCTCGGCAACAGGCCCACCTGGCAACAGTGCCCCCTCTCCTTGAGAGCAACAGGCTCCCAGGATAGAGGACACTTGGAGCTGGATGCTGAGAAGCTCTGTGTGTGTGTGTGTGTGTGTGTGTGAAAAAAAAACATCCAGATGTGTGCATGTATATGTCTGGTAAACGCGATATAAATATGATAGATAGCTGCTGTCAAGGTGGTGTTCTGTGTATCTGTGGGAAAAGGGAGGGAGGAAAATGCGCGCGTGTGTCTGCTAAATGCAAAGCACTTGGCTAAGAGAGACAACGGTCTGTCCGTCTTGCTGTGTATGTGTGTGAGTGTGTGTCTCTTTAAACCTGATGGAACGATTACTTGGCAGAGGCACAGGCCCTTGTAAACCTGAGGGGATGAGATTTTAGTTGCTCTAGTAATGACAAAGCTGTTTGAGACAGAGTGTGTGTATATGCTTGCACTACTCGTTTTGTGGGGACGCAAAGTGGGGACTGTAGATCCTGAGGAGTGAAAACAGTACAGGGAAAGTAAAGACATTTTGGTTGGTCCTTACAACTTGAATAGATTGCTTGTGATATAAGACTTGGTTTTAAGATCAAGATTAGAATTTGGATTAAGTACCACAAATATAATGTATATGTGTGAGTGTATACTTACACTCATATAGACATATAGTACATATAGTTTTGGGAGGACGCGAGGGCATTTTGTGAAACACTAAGATATGAATTGTGGTTAGGTTAGGATTAGGTATTAACTGGTTATGTTTGAGGTTATGGATAAGGTTTTGTTTAGGCTGTCCCCTAAACAAAACCCCTTAAATTATAGAGGGCATGAACCTGCATCTCTGTGTGTGGGTTTACTTGGTATTACTTATGTTGTGGGGACATAAATCTGTTTACACAGTCACGGGGACAAAAATCAAGTCCCCAGAAGAAAAAACACTACATTTTAAGGTGAAGACCTGTGTGCATGTGTGTGTGTGCGTGTGTGTGTGTGCATGTGTGTCTGTGTGTGTGTGTGTATCAGACCTGGTGGAAAATGAGAGCCTGGCTGATGTAGCCCCAGCTGGATGTGGGGCTGAGGTAGTGAATCAGCAGGAGCAGCAGAAGCATAAAGGCAATACTGGCTGAGGCATAGATGGCATTGATGAGGAACATCATGATGGCACAACCCACAATTCCCAGTACACACGTGTGCCAGGTGAAGTAACGGAAGGTTGGCCTGAGAACAGAAGAGTAGAGGTCAGAGTTAGGATGGGAACTTCCAAAAGAAGGAAAACTCAACAGTGTTTGGAAAGACCAAGCAGTGATACGGTGAGTGTGAACTATTCTAAAATCAAGGTTGTAAAACTATAGAGAGGATGTAAAACCTATAATAACAAGTGTATATTGTATTGCAAGTCTAGTCTAAGATTAGACTAGATAAAAAGATTTAAAGCTCTAGTACTTTTATTTCCAAAACACTGCAGCTTCACTTGCCACTCTGTCCCCCCTCACACATTCTCTCTCTCACATATTCTCTCTCTCTCTCTCACACACACACACTGGTTTCCATTACTGCAGAGGACATTGCATTGACTTAATTACTACTGGCCTTACCCTAACCCTGACCCTAACCTTAACCTAACCCTAACCTCAGCCTAACTTTAAACTTCACCTTCACCTTAAAATGTTGTAATTTACGTTATGGAGACTTGGTTTTTGTCCCCATAAATAAGAAAAGTCCCCATAATGTGACTGGACAGATTTAGGTCCCCACAACATAAGGAATACCAGGTACACACCCGTAGAGCTGGATCCTTATTTCTGCTGGTTCTTCTGTAAATGATGTGTTTTAAATCTGTCGTTTAATGTAGTGTTACTCACCCACACTGTGTGCAGGAAACTTGGAACTGTGTGGTGCAGTGAACA
This sequence comes from Brachirus orientalis, assembly GCA_016785285.1. Classification (NCBI taxonomy): domain Eukaryota; kingdom Metazoa; phylum Chordata; class Actinopteri; order Pleuronectiformes; family Soleidae; genus Brachirus; species Brachirus orientalis. Next base: position 830,633 of record JAFBJR010000247.1, read on the forward strand.
GCAGCAGCTGTGTGACCCATGTGATTTTTGTTTTTACTTTTATTGATTAAAATGTATTCATTAACATGGAGTGTCAGTAGACTATCACTAAATGTTGACTACACCTATTTCTTCCAGAGATGTGGTTTTTTCCCCTCATCTTGATCACTGATTCCCCGATTGCATCATGGTTAATGTTGTTAATGTTGTTCGTCCATGGCATCACTGATGTCCAAAAGCTTTTATTCTCACAGACAGACATGCACAAAGTTTGTGGAATATTATAAAGCAGAAAAGATGAGGTGACAGCCAATATACAACCACAAACTCATGTTGTGATGACTATTAGTGACGTGAGCATGAGACGTGTTTCTTCTGTGTCAACAAATCTGGAGGATTATAACTGTACTTTAGTTCCCTAATGATTGTGGTTTTTGGGTCATGAAGGATGAAGTTACAAGGCCTCTGTGCAGCTACAACACCTGATTTGCATTACTTATTTACTTTACTAAGTCCTCTTTTTGCCAGCCTCAGTTCTGTGTAGCAATGATTCCACAATATTTTAGAAATATTTCTATGAGAATCTCCTTTATGTTGACATGAAGTGGTGACTTGGGAAGTCAGTGGAGTTCATTAAACTCTCACTGTCATGTAACCAGCTTTCATTTTGTGACATGGAGCATATGATGGTAAAATGTTGCTAAAAGGATGAACATGATCCTCAACAATACTCAGGATTTGACATTCAAACCACAAATCACTGGATTTAATGGAATTAATAATGTTAAACCAACTGTACACCAGCACCAGCACCAGCAGCAGCAGCCTGAGCTGTTGACACAAGGAAGACTGTGTTAACAGATTTATGCTTATGCAGATGATGTTGAATTGTGATTCTACCATCTGTGCACTCAGCAGAAATCTAGATTCATCAAACCAGGCTTCATTCTTCCAACAGTGTAATCATCTAGCTAAGGGTTTATGTTGTGATTATCACAGTTGTGGAAATTACACAAAATGTTTTGCAAAATTGCATAAACATTGTGTAAATTAGTGGAAAACTATGTAATAAAAACAGCTTACTGACTACAGTGCCTACTAAAGCCCATCTAAAACTATGTGACGTGGCTCTGGGTTGTCTCCTTATATTAACTAAATACATCCCAGTGGGTCATGATTCTGAATTACTGAATGCCTCTACAGTAAACTTCTTCATGGTGGTTCTTCAGTAGAGGTGGTGACAAAAATAACTTACTTCTACCTCCCACTACAGAGTTCTCAAGAGGGACTTCCCAAATGTGAGTCCTTTTAATAGAGAATTATATGAAAGAGGGCTTAGAAAATAGTATAGAAAATCCATGTATATATAGCTGAAATAAATTAAAGATTATCTTAACATGGTTATTCATTCAACTGATTTGAATAAGCCAATGATAGTGGAATTTCTTACACCCATGGCTGGGTATAAAAGAGGCATTTCAGCCCCTCAGATGTAAAAGATGGGCAGAGGTTCACCAATCTGCAACAAAGTGTGCCTAAAAATTGGAACAATTTCAGAAAAAAACATTCCTCAACATAAAATTGTGAAGACTTTGAAGATCCCACCATGTACAGTGTATAGTATCAAAAGATTCAGAGAATCAGGAGTAATCCTACAAATGATAAGGCCAAAGGTCAAAACTGGATGCTTATGATCTTTGGGCCCTGAGGCAGCACTGCATAAAAACAGTCATGATTCTCTACTGGAAATCACTGCATGGGCTCAAGAACACTTCCAGGAATCACTGTCTGTGAACACAGGTCCTCATGTTATCCACAAATGCAAGTTAAAGCTGTGTCGTGCAAAGTCATATAAGTCAACATATGGTCTGAGAAAAAATGGAAACTGTTCTGTGGTTGGATGAATCAGGATTTGAAATTCTTTTTGGAAACCATGGGTGCTGTGTCCTATGGACAAAAGAGGAGAGGGACCATCCAGCTTGTAATCATTAGACAGTTAAAATATATATATATATTTCTGATGGTATAGAGTTACATTAGTGCATATGTCTCTTTCAGGGAAGACCTTGCATATTTCAGCAAGACAATATTAAAAACACAAGGAATAGACATTAGACCAGTGGAACTCTGTGCTTTGGTCTGATGAGTCCAAATATGAGATCTTTGGTTCCACCCGCCGTGTCTTTGTGTGACGCAGAAAAGGTGAACGGATGGTCTCTACATGCATGGTTCCCACAGTAAAGCATGGAGGAGGAGGTGTGATGGTGTGGGGGTGCTTTACTGGTGTCACCGTTGGGGACTTATTCAAAATTGAAGGCACACTGAACCAGCATGGCTACCACAGCATCCTGCAGCGACATGTCATCCCATCCTGTTTGTGTTTAGTTGGACCATCATTTATTTTCCAACAGGACAATGACCCCAAACACACCTCCAGGCTGTGTAAGGGCTATTTGACCAAGAAGGAGAGTGATGGAGTGCTGTGCCAGATGACCTGGCCTCCACAGTCACCTGACCTAAACCCAGTTGAGATGGTTGGGTATGAGATGGACCTCAGAGTGAAGGCAAAAGGACCAACAAGTGCTCAGCATCTCTGGGAATTCCTTCAAGACTGTTGGAAAACCATTTCAGGTGACTTTTCAGGTGACGACCTCATGAAGCTCATCGAGAGAAGGTCAAGAGTGTGCAAAGCAGTAATCAAAGCAAAGGGTGGCTATTTTGAAGAATCTAAAATATAAAACATGTTTTGAGTTATTTCACACTTTTTTGTTTACTACATAATTCCATATATGTTCATTCATAGTTTTGATGGCTTCAGAATCTACAATGTAAACAGTCATGAAAATAAAGAAAAACCATTAAATGAGATAGTGTGTCCAAACCTTTGACTGGTAGTGTACACTACTGCTATAATTTGTTACACTTGAAACTGAAAGTAGTTTTCAGTTTGAAAAGTGAAGCCCAGGAAGTGTAATGGGAAAATTAGCTTCTATTTCTCTCTTAAGTAATAACACCGGTTAACATTTGTCTGAGGAGTTAATGGTCAAACTTTAGTTTCAGTGTTGTTCAATTGCACACGATGCCAGTTTTGTACAGTAAATTATGTTCCTATTTAGTGGAAAATAAATAATAAACCATGTCACATATGAGTGGACACCAGTGCGATTAACAGCTGGGGCTTTCCAATAGGATCCGGTTGCAAAAACTGTCATGGGACGAGTCATAACACAATTCTTAAGGCTTCAAAATGTGTTTAGTTTGCCACAAGAATGCTATATCCACTTTTTACTCTACAGTGACACTTAGAGCCCATTAAAATCTGGCACTGACGTCCACCCAGATAGATCTTTGGATAGTGTTGGATAAATTGGATAGTGTTAAAGGTGATATGTGTAAAATATGCCATAAGTCTTTTTTTTTCTGAAATTGTTCCACAAAGTTGAGGCACACTTTGTTGCAGATTGGTGAACCTCTGCCCATCTTTTACATCTGAGGGGCTGAAATGCCTCTTTTATACCCAGCCATGGGTGTAAGAAATTCCACTATCATTGGCTTATTCAAATCAGTTGAATGAATAACCATGTTAAGATAATCTTTAATTTATTTCAGCTATATATACATGGATTTTCTATACTATTTTCTAAGCCCTCTTTCATATAATTCTCTATTAAAAGGACTCACATTTGGGAAGTCCCTCTTGAGAACTCTGTAGTGGGAGGTAGAAGTAAGTTATTTTTGTCACCACCTCTACTGAAGAACCACCATGAAGAAGAAAAACCATTAAATGAGAAGGGGTGTCTAAACTTTTGACTGGTAGTGTATGTTCCATCCTGATATGAACATGAACAAACTCTCTAGAGCTTATTTCATCCAACTTGGAACAGCAGACATTTGCATTCACACATGCAGCCCCTCTGAAAAATGTCTGCACAATGTCCAGCAGGGCTGTAGGTGTAGACACAAATGTCCTGAGATTCTCCTGCTGACTACTACATATAACCTCTGGATAACATCCTGTTGTTCTCATGTGAGAAAGCAGCAGAGTGTCCCGTCTCCTGCATGCTGAAGTTGGGCTCCACCCACTCACCTGGATACTCCAGATATTCTCCTTCTGTTGTGAAAGTGTCTGACCCAGACCATCTCTCACTTGAGCTCATTATGTGAAAGCAGCTTAGGGAAATACCTAATTATAATAAGTTTAAGTTATCTGGAAGTTTGGGGAGTAAATATGATTAAATTTGAAGATAGTGACTTTCAGTACATCATGTGTGCTGAAGGAGACAAAACAATTAAGAGCTTGTACCCTCACAGCCGGGCAGTTAACGCATGGAGTAATGCAAATGTTTTTGTTGGTGAAGTCTGTGTTGGCACCTTGGCTCACCTATTTTCAATTTAACGGTAATTCTGAGGTTATCTTTTGCCGTGGTGTTAAAAAACATGTTTTTTTCAGTCAGTGTGTTGCAGACGCTCTGGTTATGACTAATGCTTGGCTTTTGACATTATTTTTTTTTAAAAAGTCAGCTTTGCCACTCACATCTCTTCTCCCAGTGTTTGTGACTAAGGCTCCTGCTCAGGCTGAAGCTACCTGGCCTCAGATAAGAGTCAGAAAATAAAACTTTCATATCAGTTCACAATACAGAAACATTTTAAAATGTAACACACCAAAAATAATGTCTGAATCTCAGTGTCAGACAAACCATAATGACTTCTCACTCACACACACACATATACCTACAGAGTAATTTCCTAATTTGTGACTGCATGGCAGCATCAAAACAAATTAGGTGTGAATGCTGGGACAAACACAATTAAAACAAACACCACACATGGATGATAAGCTATTGCAGGCAGCAGACCTCTTAGTGTTTTGATGTATATGCTTGTATTTATATATGGATGTGTGCATTATCTATATAAAATGTGGAATGCTTTGAACGTGTGTGTCATTTAAGTGTAAATGACTTTTTAGGGGTCATGGTCATTGGGTGCAACACAGCAGGCAAAGACGCTCACATTTTGAAAGGATCATGCAATTGACCCCAATTTCCCTGCAATAACTGTGGATAAACATGCGTTTGAAAAGCCACAGCTGTAATTACACAATATTTCTCTAATGATTGACTGGCTTCCTCAGGGGATCAAATCTAGACTCTTAAAAAGGGAGAACTAACAAGTCTACACCACCCAGCAGGACAGAGCTAATGTATATCAAGAGGACAGCAGGTGAGACCACCAGGATGCTAAATCAAAAGGGAATGGAAGACAGGGATAGACAGAGTGCCTGTCTTTTGCCCACCTAATGGTCCAGTTTTCATCGCTGATAACAGGGGATAAGGACAAGGTGAGCAGGGTAAGGTTAGGAAGTTAAAATTGAATATTTTCAAAGATCAAAGCAGCTAGAATCTACTGTATATATTCTATTAAGTCAGTTACTTAAAACCGAGTTCTGAAAATCTAGTACTGATATATCAGCTGATAGAGAAGCTCCAGATATGTCTCTCTTGATTGGTCAACAATTTGACCCAAACTGAAACAACTCCGCAACAACTGCTTGGTTGGACATAAAAAAATGAATCAAACATTCATTTCCCCGCGGGGTGAATGAATCCTGCAAGGACATTAGCTATCTTCTGACCTTGAGAATGGTCAGAGTTTTTTGAGTGGAATGTTTTGACAAACACAGATAGATCGCCATGGAATTTTGGTACACTCATTTTTGCTTCACCTGTCAAGATGAAATGAAACAACTTTGGTGCATATTTCATCCCCAGATCAAACTTTTATATTATATCAATTTTATGTCCAAACATCTACAAAACTAATGAAAGTCCAAACAGCCTCTGCTTTTCTTGTGTTTAGCACTAATTAGAAAATGCTAGCATACTAAAATGATACAATTACTTAGAATAATACCAGCATGTCAGACACGTTGATGGCGAAAAAAATTGTCTCCGTGGGACAAACTGTGTAAGAGCAAACCTCAAGTGTATTTAGGCATTTTTCTACTGCAGGTTCCAATTTGGTATTTCTGGTCAGTAGTTAGGTAGCTTTATGCTGCAGAAAGATAACATGACCAAGAAAAATAGGAAAAACATCAAATGTGCTATAAGAGTTGGTTTAAGGGAAAGAGAATTTTTGGTAATCAGTTGCAAACAAATGCCAAAACAAAACAAGGAAATGCTTTGCTCATGGCTGAAAGCCTTAAATCTGAAGAAGCCACTGAAATGTCCCTACAATCCTTTGTTTGACTTTGTTTTAAATAATCCTAAAGAAGATCATTCAGTACCAGAGAAATGGCTGAGCTATAGGGTTAGAGCAAAAGACATTGTATTGCTCAATTTGTCCTTTCTCAGCAAAAAAAAAAAAAAAAAAAAAAGTAAAATAAAATAAATAAATCCAAAACAACCCTGAGTTTCTCTCCCTTTGGAGAGAATCACACAGGCCTGGTTTCCATGTTGAGTTTGAGGCTCTTTAACATTCAGACCGATGACTCAGCGTTTTCAATCTTGTCTTTAAGAAAAATTAAACAAACTTCCCAAGACCACATGGGAGTCAGAGAGAATGTCACTCCAGCTAATGATATTAGTTTGATGTTAGAGGCTAAGAAAGAATGGTTTCATTCTTTTCTTTTATTTCGTCTTGACTTTACCGCTCAGCTTCGGCAGTGCCCTCAGTTCTCTCATCTTATCTCTCTCTCCATCCCATTGAAGAGTGGCTGTAATTATGATAAAAGCTCAGTACACCCCCCCAACCCCCCATCTCTTTTGTCTCTGCTGTCCCTCTATCATCAGCAGCTGCGGTCCATCTATACAATCACCTCACAGTCACCCTTTCCTTCCAGCACTCTTTTTCTCTGGCAACTGATGTCATTTAGCTGATACAGCAAAAAAAGACTCAGAAATAATCGCTGCCAATCGAGTCCTCCCAAGATATTAAGAAAAAGAAACAGAGCGATGAAGATGAAGAGAGGGGACCCGGCCTTTTGCCAAAAGACACATCATAATTGTGGGAAAGCAGGGATAGAAAGTTTATACTCGCTATACACACACAGAACCAGGCTGCCAGAAGATGTTGGGTTCCATAAGTGTATGATAGGAGATGTTACATCAGAAAAAAAATGAATTGACCTTCAGAAATTATCTTAAAAAAATCACCTGACTGCAGATGACTCTAACAGAACATGGACAACCAGTTCACCTGAGTGTAAAGACGCTTTGCTGAGATCAGTCACTGACAAACCTCCACACATCATCATCATCATTAAAAAAAAGTTGAATAACATTATGTCATGTTCATGCCTTGTCTACAAATAAAGCTGCTGTCAGCAATGTCTTTTTTGGCTTACTTCCTGCTCATTGCTATTAGCATTTGTTCCCTCCTCCCTATGGCACAGGCGGGGCATGTGACAAAAGGTCCAACCTTACGAGCAGACAGGACTGCATTCCTGTGGAGTTCTGGCTCCTGATTTGAGAAAGATACTAAACAATTCACTAAGCTAACACTTGACCCAACTGTGGTCAAAATATAGAGATAAAATGCATCATTATGGCAATATTACCCAGCTCAATATAACCACTGCAAAAACTGCTAGAATTCTCTTGTTTGCCCAGAGCTTGTGATAAATGCAGATCATTTTTACAGTTTTGCTTTTATTTTTTTCTGCCAAAAATATATTTTTTCTTTCCCTGCACTGCTGCTGTATACACACAAATGCTCCCTCAGTCACATCTGATAGTTTTGCTTGACAGGGCCTATGTCTTCTGTGTTTATGAAGACCAAACAGAGGCAGGATAATACGGATGGGTCAAAATTTCAATTCAGTAATATATCATTGTCCTGTATCATATATTGGAACTTTTCATGGAATTTTGTTTTCTTCATTTAGACAGATATTGCGATGTAATGCTATATGATTGTCTGACAATATATTCCTTATCATAGAATTGTTGTGTCGTGATATTACTGGTATGGCAGACCATGTATCGCATATCATATCGTGAGATAATCTGTGATTTCTACCCCCTATTTATATCAACAACAAAATTCACCAAAAGTTACACAGTGCAGCTTTAACTGAATACCTGGAACACTGTCTTTTATAGGCACAGTTTTTGTCATCAAATTGTGGACTCCTGCAACAGCTTATTAGTCACTGGATCTTTTTTTGGATTTCACATAAGTCTTCCATAATCACAAACAGCATTATTCCACAGTTTTAACAGGCTGAGAAATTGTCCATACTTGTACAAGTAAAGTCAGCATACTCCAGTCCTATAAATAATGTCAGTGCAATACTATCAAACAAAGTTTACAGTTTATCAAATAATACCTAAGAATGAATCTAAGGGGAAACAGCAGTGATTTCAAACGGACACTGCAAGACTGACAAAAGAGACTGATCTTGAAAAAAGGTTTCTGATCTGAAGTGGAAACAGGCAGTGCTCTTTTATCCACAGCTGTCATCAACTCATACCATTTCATTAACAGATAATGATCCTCTAACAACCCATTTTCTCTCATCTGTGCAGACACAGCTGATGATCCATCTGGATTTTAACACAACCCAATCTCATTTAATAACACAGTCTTGTCAAATCAGTCTGACTCTTTGGACAAAGCACAAGGTCGAGCAGAGGACAAAGCTTTTGTTTTTGCTAATGGTTTGGTTGGTAAAGTCACATATTATTACATAAACAATGACAGTGGTCTTGCAGAATGCAGCAGTAATTTGGAAATCAAATGGCACCAAGCTGCTGAAAGTATAGAGTATATACATCCGGGCATCTGTTGTGTAGTCGCTCTTCAGGCTGACCTAAGGTCATCGTCTGGACGTGAGCGAGTTCCACAAGCTGCACTCAGCTAAGTTTGTTTAGCTCATTAACAAGGACGATGTTAAGATCATTAATTATCTTTTTTGCAAGAGATTTGCTGATACATTAAATTATGTTAAAGAATAAAAAATACTGTCAGTGTTGTTGAATCTTACTTACTGTGACTTTTGTACATTACTGTGTAATGTACAAAAAAATACAAGATGTTTTTTTAATGATTGTATTTTTTCTACTCCAGTGGCTACCTAATTTGTGGTACATCAACTGCATTTACTTGCAGAAGTGCCGAAATTTAAAGTTTCTTGAATTTATCTTGAAGCTACTCCTCTAAGCTCAACACAGTACAGATTCTGTAGAAGTAATGGCATTTACCAGGGTCTTTGAACACATCTCATTACCTGCTCCCATGAGCTCAATGTGCTGTGAACCCTGAATTAATTTCACTTTGTCTCATGTGCTAATGCTTTAGAATGTGAGATGAATAATACAATTGAATATCTGAATAGCATTTTTGTCATGTCAGTGTGTTTTCCTCTGTCAGTGAATCTGTGTGAGTGACACATTAAAAGAGAGAAAGTCAAGGAAGGAACTGAGTGAAAAGCTCTACTCACACTGCTGTTACACAGAATAATATTTTAACCATGAGGAAAAAAAATAGGGCGTTGATCAGTGTTAATATTGTGGAGGGAAGAAATAAATCACTGTGTGGCTCAGAGAAAATATAGGTTTAGAAGTTTTCAGAATATAGATATATAGAATATAGAATAGAATAGCTTAGATATACTATCTTCCCTGGAAAAAAAAAGCAATAAGAGATGTTTTTTGTTCCTTAGTAACTTCCAGAAGTTGAGTGACAAAACATTTATTTTTGAATGTCCCAAACATTATCTCAAGTAACTGACCAGAGTTCATCTGGGCATTTTCCTTTAAACTGATCAGTGATCAGCAACCTTCCCCATCACTTCTTCTTAATCTTCTACTCCAGCTGCAAAGTTTTTCCACATGCACCAGCCTTTGGCTGCTTAAGTGAGGAGGTTGTTCATGTTTGTCAGCTGTTACTGAAATAGGGCTTGTATGGGACAAACATATTCTTCAGTCTCTTTTACATTATCTGAGTTTGATGTAATTAGTCATATTTTAATATAATGCCTCCTTTGTTCCGTTTTTGATCTGTTCTGATCTGTCCTTTATGCCCGATGTGCCACACCACGTGCTAACACAAACACACATACACACACGTTTTAGTGGAGACCAAAGGAGGTGAACGTCACTTCAACTCCAGTTTATAACAGCACACGTCAGTGTCTATGCCAATTATAAATGTAAAAGCTCTGTTATAAAAAAAAACCTGTTCCTATTTTCTTGAGAGTTTCACAACATTTTGGACACAAACACAGCACTGGTTTAGCTGCAGTCCACTCCTTCCCTATGTCTCCTCTGCAGCCTCACAGCAGGATTCTCTCTTCTTCCTGTTCTCTCTCTTTCTCTAAACTAAAGTGAGGCTTCAAATGAGGCTGCAATTAGCTGCCGTTAGCTATTGCTATACAAGACAAGAAGCAGTCAAGCCACAAAGACATTAATACTTCATTTGGAAATACTTACATTGCCTTCAGGAAATCCATTACAGTTTGTTGGAACTGCTCCATACTGATGAAGTAGAGCTGATGAGTCCAGCTTTTTATTGCCCAAAGTTTGTATGACTATTCACTTCAAAGTGACTGCTACAAACAAACAGCATTTCAGGAAGCTTAGCAGGGATATTACTATCAAAAATGAAAGATATCCACTCTGCTCTTTTTTCCTCATTAGAAGGGAGTCTATGAAGCATCTGGTGTTTTTGACAACCAGCAACAGAGCAACAATGAACTGAACCTTTCTTCTGAGACACTGGAGAGATACTGGAGGGACATGGGGACACACCAAAAAAACATCAGAAATTTGATTTTCCAGTGAATGTCCTCTTTAAAATTGTACATAAATGTGTTTTTAATTTAATTGTGAGAGTTAATGTCCAGTTGAGGCACACAACAGAAGCCCTGGAGGAACAGCAAACACAGCTGGCATCATCAGTTAAAATATATATATATAGTCAAACATGAACATAACACAAAACTCACACAACTACAAACTATCCCTTTTAGGACACTGTACTGACGTCCATCTCATAGGTCAGCCAAAACAAAGTTTCCCATACACCGATCGATGCGTGGTGACAGAATCAACGCTCATGTATAATAATTTTCCGTTCATTCATCTCCCTGCCCCGCTGCTCTCTCTCTCTCTCTCTCTCTTTTACACACACACAGATCAACTGATTTGTCTGCTCCTTCTATCCACACAACCGTGCAGCTTATATCAAATGACCACACTAAGAACAGTATCAGCATTATCTCCCTCCCTGTTTTTTATCTTATTATCTAAACAGCAAAGCTCTGTCCATATTTTTGCACCGCATCCGTTAGCGTGTGTGTGTGTGTTTGTGAGTGTGTGAGTGCGCAGATGCATACTGCATGGGTGGCAGCTGTTGGTGGTGTAAGACAGTGGTGTAGTCTATGTGTCACGCAGGTATATGCCGTACACCCACTAGGAAAGCTTCAGGATTTCCTTATACCCTCTTAAAAATGTGTAAAGATCCAATCATATAGTTTTGTGACAGAATATAGTTTTGTGACAGAACTTTAACTTCAGTGATTTTGTTTCACAAATACCGGGTTAATAACTGCAATAAAATACATTTTGCAGAGGAATACGTCTCCTCTTTTCCCCTCCATTCATAAAATTCACCCTGTACACTCTTCCCCTCTTTCCCCCGAGCGGTGTTTGTGTGCGCGCGTGTGTTTGGGGGTAATCACCATATACCCACTACAATAAACTACTACATCACTGGTGTAAGATAATATACTCACTACAGGATACCACAGTGTAGTTAGTAGTGTTCATTATTTAGAAGAGTAGTTTCTTATTTTCAATAGTTAGTAATAATCGAATAAAGTCTGCCTTGTCATTAATTTTGTTTATTGTGCGTTTGTGTGCTGCCCAATTTATACCAAAACAATACAATTTACTGCTCTTTAAAAAGACATAAAATGAATACTGAGCAGAATTTAATGTAGCCCATTGGTCCGGGAGTATATGACACATCTATTTTCCCACATACACTACACTGTAGTCATATCATATTAGTAAGTCATATTTGTAACTCCATCAATGTTATTCTTTCTCACCTTTCTTTCTCTGTCTCCTTTCACTTTTTAAAGGTTGCCATATTTGAGGAAATATTCTGTGTTGCTGTGCTGTTTATTGATGTGGTGAATAAAGTGTCCAGGAAAAAATCTAAATCTATCATTTATTCATTTTAATATTCATCAACAAACTAGACCAAGCAGTCTTTTGGTTTCCACTAAGTGCTGTATAGAATTGGCAGGATGGTGTAGGTTTAGGTTTAATAGACAAGTACATATACACCAACAAGGCAGTGTACAAGCATTGTCACAAGAAAGTTTGTTTTCATTCATAGGCTTATTGTCTTTCCATCAATACCTGGTGGACCGCTCTCAGTTTTTTATCCCAGTCCAGCCCTGCACATTGTCCAACAGGTGAATAAACTCACACACCAATGATTGGGGAAAGAAAATATCACCCAGGATAACTTTAATCTCACATAAATTGAAAACTGTGCACAAATTACACTGCACTCTCTTGTTTTATATTCTCTGTGCACACACACACACACACACACTCCCTTAACAGGCAGACATCTTTTCCGCTACATCATAATTTCAATCCCTCCCCTTCCACAACAGCAAATTTAAAGGAAAGAGAAATATTTCTGCTAAATTAGTTATGCTAATTACAGAGCAGTTCTCAGGGGGAGAGACGGCGCTAAATGGCTTTTAATTCTTTTCGCCTGGAAAGAGACGTGGGAGAGAGCCAGGCAGAGAGCGGAGTGAAAGCAGCAGAGAGCACAAACAAAAAAAAGAAAAATAAATAAAGAAAGAAAGAAACAATAAACAACTGGTGTTAAAATTTGCCCAGACAAAGTAACAATGCACTAACAGCATTAACAACTCGGGGGGATGAGAGTGAAGGCTCAAAGCAGGCGGCTCGCCAGACAACAAGCAGCCTTATCAGGTCTGTGGGCCCTCGGCCGCCTGGCCAACAGGGAGAGGAGAGAGATGGACGGTGGGAAAAGTTTAGCAGCTAACTTTGTGTCCTGTAGCCTTTGCCAGCGGTCACGCAGCGATAAGGAGCCATGAGCAGATAGCACACAGCAGTGTGCACAGAGAGCACCAGAGGAAACACTGGGCACTCTGACTGAGCTGCACATAGAGGTATTTACTCTGTCTCTCTCTCTCACACACACACACACACGCTTCAACAACAGTTCCTAACTCAAGTACACAGCTAATGTTGGTGTTGACAGCGCACTCTTGTGGCATTCCAAGCTGATGCATTCTTGTACAACATATCTTTTTAAAACCAACCCATGTTTTAAGTGCTGTTTTGTTTTTCTGTCTCCTAGATGGATTACTCAAAAATGTGTAGTAGGAGATGACCCAAGAAAAAGGCCCGTACATGTTGAGACAGACACAGTCATGAAGGTGGCTGGATGCTATGAAATGCCTTCTGCCACTCTTGTACAGCTCTTTACTGTACAAGAGTTTTACTGTAACATTAGTTACAGAAATGTTAGAGTCAGAGATTCCTGCATATGCTCTATAGTGCTTTGCTACACATTCATTTTTGGGGTGCAACTAACAGTTAATTTGATAAATGTCAATAGGAGCTCCTCAAACCTCAAAATGACAACAAGTATACTGCTATGTTCACAAATCAAAGATATTTGTTTTATGAAACCAGAACATATTCACAACATATTAACTGATTAATTGTTGCAGTCCTAATTTATATTAGAAATATTAAAGGTGAAATCTTTTTCCACCTTTAATCAATCACTAGATGTATTTTTACTATTTAAAAAAAACATAATACAGAATTAAATGCATGGTTCTGGAGCCGAGTCGTTAGTCAGAGAAACGGATTTCATTCGAACACTAAGGCTGGGTAATATGGCTTACAAAAAATATTTGGATATTTTAGGCTTATAGCGTGATATAGGAGAAACATACAAAGACAGAGAGTGACAATACACAGTAAATAGACTCTAAAAGTATTACATGATCTTAAAATACAGTTATTACCTTTCATTTCAGATGATACCTTCATTACAGTCAATTTCTTTGGTTTTTTAAATGTTAAATAACAGATATTCACATGTGAGAACCTGTGAAATTATCTATAAATATGGTCAACAACAACAAACCTGGTGTCACCCCTGTACATCCACTATTTATTTATTTTTTTAATTAGTGATACATTTTATATTGTTGTTGAATAAGGGGAAGGGACACAACAAGAGATTCAGAGAAGACAAACTGTTCAGCTACTCTGCTGAAGTTAAACACTCACAGTCAAATGGCATCATCCTACGAGGTAAGTCACTCCTCATCTCATGCAGCGGTGTGAGGACTACGACTGGAGTCACTTTAATCTACTTATATTCTGACTAACAGTTCAGAAGCACAACAGTTCATTCAATTCCATTTTGCCATGAATCAACATTACCAAGAGAATTTTAAGAGGGTCTTTGTTTTCCAGACGTACAGTATGTTTACAGTTTTTTTTCCCCCACTAATGTGTCCTTGATATGCAAAGCTGCAAATGTTCTCACACGCCTTTCCACTCATCTCCAACCATCGCTGCAGAAGAATACAATTAAGAGCAAATGCAGCGCTGGAGGCAACCTGTCATAGCAATAAAGTGATACATGGCGTTTTAAGTGTTTCTCTTCTCCGTAAACAAATTATAACAGCGGCAGTTATCAAGTTTGAAATGTATTTCACAGCCTGTGGAGGAATTTGTTGAAGGGACGTATGTTTTTAAAAGAAAATAAATAAATAAAACACGATACAGGTTATTGGATTTAAACGCATAGTTTTAGGAATTAAACATTCGGATGACATTGCGTTTTTCTGTGCAACGCCATCAACGTTTCACACAGAAAATATGGAGTATCTCATAAAAAAAAAAAAAAAATGCTGCACCTCAGGCCGTATTAATGTCATGATGTAATCATCAAACTACACACACACACAGTCCATCCTCATGTTATGTGGAGAGAAAATGGCCTAAGGGAGCTTTTATAAATCAGGATCATTGCAAATGTCCTAGGAATATAAACTACACACACACACACCCAAACTTGTTTTTATATGTTAGTGAGGACACATCATAAACAAAATGCATTCCCTAGCCCTTATTCCTATCCCTAACTATCACAACTAACCTAAGCTAAATCCAATTCTATCTAAAACCAGGTCTTAACCCTGAAAAAGCCCTTTAAAGTTCTGGGGCCCAGACAAAGGTAGGTTTGTACATATTTTGAGCCTCACAAATATATAAATACAAGTACACACACACACACACATAAAAATAAACACTATAAATTATATCAGTAAGCATCTCCACACAATGTTTCTCTAACACTCAACACACACACACAGTTTTACTGCCAGTCCATCTCCAATATGGGGCAATAAGGGGTGGCCAGTTTTATGGCTTTTAATTAGTACTCTGTTGCCATAGCAGCATCCAGTTGGCAAACGACCACCTCCTTACACTCAAACACAAACAGTGACAGATGTATGAAAAAAGGGTAGTTTGTGTGTTCATGAAAAAGTGCAACATAAAGTCACATGACTGGATGTTGGCCACGGTCCATTTTATTAAGACTAATGAACTCTGAGTGTGTGTGTGTGTGTGTGTGTGTGTGTGTGTGTGTGTGTGTGTGTGTTACCTGAAATTAGGTGCAGAGGCCCATTCCAAAGCAAGGCAGGCTAGATCCACAGCAGCATACACCAACAGGAAGAAAATGGTCACAATGCTGGCGATGGTGTTGAGTTTTCCTGAGAACAACACCAGCTGGAGAAGAAAGGACAACAAAAAGAGGAGGCGGGAAGGCAGAAGAAGGTAAGCAGAGATAAATGAATTGCATTTCCAGCAGAAAAGCATTATAATGATCGGCAGACAATTATAAAAGTATAAAATATACCTCAAAAGGATGTTATGTTTGTTTTCGGTGAAAATATATGAAAAGTAAAAAAAAAAAAAAAAAAAAAAAAAAGATTTGTTACAGCTGTTGAGTATGTTCTTACTGTTTAGGAATAACCTTCAAAGAAACCTTTATAAAAGACCTCTGCTCCTTTCTTCTTTCTCTTAAAATTCAACATATATGACTGATGTTTTCACTGAAAAATCTTTTTTTTTATACAGTAAAGGTTTGCTGGGTGTTTCAAGTTTTTACTGCGCACTTCTTTAAATGACATACTGGCCACTTATCATTCTCTATGCAATGACCAAGATGGTAAACAACATGACAGAAGTGTCCGGAACCATAAGTCATGGTGAAGGTGAGCTGAGCTCAGTAAAAGAAACATCTCTCACAAACAACCTCTTATTGTGATGAATACTAGACACAGGTTTTACAGATGTGTTTATTTAAAAAAATTGTGCTGTCAATTGCAATCGATTAAGGGGTGAGAGTAATATGTTTTTTTTTGTAAACATATTCATTTGTGGAAAAGCTGCTCTGCTCTGATCTGGGGCGTCACACTAAAAAGAGCGGATGATTGCTGTGTGGTGTATGCAACACTGGAACAAAATTGAAAATACGATGCAAATTTGGTAAAAAGACTGTTGCCCAATCATTTAGTCGAGGAGTTAAATAAAGAAAGAAAGGAAAACTGCAGCTACTGAAAGATGGCGAGAAATAATTCAGCAGCTTCTCCTTGTCACATAATCACTCTGCCTTTATGAGTTTCGACTGTTTACATACTGCATTTTAGCACTGCAGCCTGATTCGTTCATCCACCCAACATTAACACACAGTCTTATGAAACAGAGAAGGCAACTAAACTGGAACCTGCAAAGTGCAAATGACATTTCTAGAGTAGACACACTTAGTTTCCTCAGGCTTATTGCGCTACTTAGATTTCAAATAAATGTATAAGTCAGGTTCATTAAGTAACTTTGGTTGGATTCATTCAATTCCCAATCAAGATACGCCAGTAATAAGTTCGTTTGCATTGCTTATATGTACTTAGAAAAGGCAATCAATTCATATTACTTAATCAATTACCTATCAAACTTTTGCGATTCCTCGTAATAAACAAGAAAGAATAATTTGACAGTCATAAAAAGTAAATAGTAAGAATCATCAAAATAACAGTATTAATGATAATAATGCCATTTCATGATGCCACTATGATGATAACAAGAAAGTTGTTATTCTTATCATGGTGGCATCTTTTCAATCAGATGATCATTGAAATAGTTTTTGATCTACAGATTATTTGATGTAATAACCCAGTAAGAAGGATTTTTGACTTAATTTTTATTCATTGGTATTATAACCTTTTTTTTCAACCATGTAAGTCCCATTAAAAGAATAATCATTCTCTTTTACAGGAGAATGCGGGCCAATAATAACAATGTATTTACCTAAAATTAAAACTAGACAACCATGGAATCAGCTTTCAAACAGGTCAGTGTGAGTTAAAAACATCCACAGCCAGATTCAAGTGACTCCAAGTTATTCAGTTTCTTTAAAGACACCCAGTGAAACCAGCTCTTTTAAGATTCTGCTGCTTTTGCGATTGATTCCAGGCTGACGGGGCAGTAAATTGGAATACTTTTTTTTCCCCCGAAGCAGAACAGTTTTGAGACATTTTGACAAAACTAAATCATGTGAGAAAATGACATAATTTCTATCATTTTATGATTAAGGGAGGATCTAAAATAAGGAGGCCATGATCAGACATGATGACCTTGACCTCTCTGAGGTAACTTAAGTGTGTCAGTGGAGCAGACCATTGGCAAAGGCAAAAAAAAAAAAAATGGATGATGAGATGATGAGCTTGTGATCAAACCACCAATAAATGTTGAAAATCTAGGATTGTTGACAGCATTTGCAGGAGGATAAAAAAAAAAAACTTTATTCAAACAAATTAAAATTCAAAACATAGGTGCTATAAGTAGAGGTTCTAAGATTAAGGAGCTTAAGTCCACTTTGGTCGCTGGAAACCTCATGAAGATTTTTCTTGCTGTTAGATATGCTTATCTTTCTATATGTAGCTGGGAGGTGACATTAAGGATAAGTTTAACCAACATCTAGGGAGTGATACAGTGAAAAATTAAACTGTTCTACATTTTCCTGGGGACACTTGAATGACCACAGGTGCCTCCCTGACTCCACTTTGCGTGCACTGATTTCACTTGTAATTAAGATGGTATCTAGGTCGCTGTTCGCAGCCTACAGCTGCCATGTGACGATTTGGCCCAGTTGAGTAACACTTAGAATCAGTAGTGCCCAATTAATAAGGTGGAACATCTAATAACCCTGACAGCACTTTAATATATGTGATTTGGCCTCACTCTGACTGAGGAGTGCTAGGTGACTACTAATAGAGAAAGTGAGAGTTGACCCCATTATAAGTACTGCTCCACTTCATGCTTTCCAACAGCAGAGTGCAAGATACTACATTACTATGAAAGCCAGGAATTAAAGCAGTAGGGAATTTCACCACCTCAAATTCAGTTAATGCTGGTAAAGACAAAAAAATCAACATGTTTACAATACGGAAGACGTATTGTATTGTTCAGATAATAGAAGAGGATAAAGTTTTCCAGTTTCCCTGAGGACGCCAATGTGGAGGTAATAATATAGTGGATATCCAGCAAGGGGAGACTCTGATGGCTGCAAAAAGAACTTTAATGAAATGGCAGCCCACAGGCAAATGAGTCTTGAGTGATTGTAACTTTTTTTGTAGTTTTGTAACTTTTTTTTTATATATTACCGATTGCCACAGTAACTAATTGACTTATTATTATCAAGGGAATAATCTAATACTCGTGCCCCTCTACTTCATTCATTACATCAGTAAGCATTCTCCTGAGGAGATAACTTGTCTCTTCTTTAATGGCACAACTTTGTGAATTATTTTGCCATTTAGAGGAAATCAGACCATAAATTATGGCACATATGAGTGGACACCCGTGTGACTGAGGGCTGGTAAAAACAGCTGCAAAACCTCAACACTATGCCGGCCTGTTGTGATTCGAGAGGCTTCGAAACAAAAGTTTTGATTCTTAGGAATGACTTTTTCCTAATTATTATTTCAAAGCAGTAACGCATAACATTTAAATACAAACGTTTCTTACAATCAAACCACAGTCACAATCAAACCGCACACTGCTGTGCATCCATCGGCTCCACACGGCAAAGTTAGATCTCACGTCACCTGGCTACATTCCCATGCTAACATTGAGCTAGTAAAGTGAGGCGGCTGTAAACAGGTTGGAGTATGACAGAAAACGCAGAGAAGCACCCACAGAAATTTAACAAGGGAATTCTATGGCTCAAAAACAGCCAGTCATTCATCAGTTTGCATACACACCAACGCTCCATCAGTCAGGTCTGATAGCTTTTCTTGACAGACTCTGTTTTCAGAGGAAAGACGCAGCGTGCAAATAATATCTTGTTTATGTTTGCTCAGACCACACAGACTAATAACAACAATATAAACACCAAATGTTACAAACTGCAGTTTTAAAACTACACTTCCCCCAACATCCCAAAATGATGACGAAGGTCCTTGCATTAAATGATTAAGTTTGACATTGTGCTCCATTATTTCTTCCTAAGTCATCATAGCAGACAGAGTTGGGAGCTCAAGCATTTAGGCTCAATTTGCTGAACTTAACTGAAACACTTTTACTTGTCTCATATGCAAAAAAAAGTAAAGGGCATAAAAACATTTACAAATACTGGACTTTCTAAATGTGTGGAAGCGGAGCATGTTTGATGTTTCTGCTGCTGCAAACAGAACTGCAGTGTCCTCATGCAGCACCAGAAAAAGTGGGATTAAAAGTTTGCACTCAAACTGTTATTACTGTACGTGTTGGAACACAATATATGCAGGGCACATGTCTGGTTTCCTACAGTATGAAAACACAGTGTCAGCTACAGCACACAGCAGCGAGGACAACAAGCGAGACTGCTGTACGTGAGGGGGACAGATCTCTGTCTGCAGACACAGAAGTGCCCACCGCTTAACTGCATCAACACACAGCGCCAGGCGCTCATCCGAGCTAGAGAGCCACGCTTAATCCCAATCCCAATCCCAAATTCACGGATTTGTGTTTCTGTTTGCATTGACAAACAGCTACTGAATGTAATATAATTACATTTTAGATAAAGAATGAAAAGTCGGAGTGCTTGGAGCGGTGTATTTCAATCCGCTCTATAACTCCGCTCCAACAACTAGCAGCACTACTTATAATGTAACAATTATTAGAACAGTTCATAATTTGAACAAATTACGTCATCATAAATTTGTTCAAACTTAATTGTTGGGAAAAAGTGCCTGCCCTACAATATAGATGTGGACTCATTGTTTTAATTAAGCTGTTTTAGTAGACTTATACTAAACTATATACTACTATAGTACTATATATTTTCTTATATAAAACATCAGCAAGACACAGAGCAACATTAGTGTCAAGAGTCTGCCCTGTATCAACTCCTGAGGGAAATATCTTCCTCATTATCTGACAAATGTCCACCAGCTACTTGTTAACATCCTCTGCCTGCTGTTTGGCTCTGAGCAGGAGGCGTACGGTGGATTTTGTTCAGAACCGCTGCCTGCTGCAACTGGAAATGAGGGTGATGAGAGCTCAGAGAGTGAAGTGAGAAGTGTGTGTGAAGCTGCAGAATGGAAAATCAAAAAGGAAAGTTCAATCGAGCTGTGTTTAAAAACACAAAATCTAGTTACTGTCCTCCTTGGTTTTTCACACACCTTTTGTCATCAACACTGACGGTGATCATCTACAGGATCTTAAATACAGATAATTCAAGTAAGATTACAACTTAGCCAGCTGATATGAAACTCAGCCATTATTTTATTTTAAAGTTGTTATTTTAAAGGCTTTATCCTCACAGAAAAGAAATACGGTCTTTTTTATTATTGTTCTAAAAAAGTTTTCCATTAACAAGACAGTGTTCCCCCCCAAAGCAACTCCAAAATGTAGCATATTATATTTGCCAGAAATTGAAAAGATGTGTGCATAAAGCATGCATGCTTTGTAAGCGTACATTTAAATGTATACAATCACAGAAACAGAACCAAGCCTGGGCGACTAAGGAAAGAAAATAAAAGTAATCATAATAAATCATAATTACAGTCAACTTATCTCTCGCTCCATTTCAATCGAACTTCACTAAACCAGTGTCTGAGGTACAGTATATGTGAGGAAGAGGAGGATGTTGAGAGAGCAAATGATCTTATTGGGAATAAATCTGCCTGCTGTGAAAAAGTCCGTAGTTGACTTTTCTCGGCCTATTTACGCCACTATATTTTAATGTTGGTGATAATGGTGTTGCTTTGAGAGCTCAATATTTTCTCTGGTGATTCTTGGTGTAAAAAGTTTGAGAACCAAACGCAAAAAGAAGACGATGACAAAAAAACAGATAGAGCGAATGCAAGAGCACAATGACATCATCTTTTTCTAAAGTAGCGTATTGGTTGTATGCATGAAAACGCAAGGGTGGCATTTTAAATTTTACCGCTATGGGACCAGTTTGTAAAAAATGGTGTTCTGGGTCACCCAAAATGTGTGGATAACAAATCGAGTCGATATCAAACTTTTGCAGATTCCCATAAACACGTTCTCGTGTGAACGGGACTTTACTACTTGCAGATTTTCTTGAACTTTGCACATGTGGTGTATGAGTTAAAAGGAAACTCTGGAGTGGATTTGATTAAGATGTGAATACGGGATTTTTCAAATTTCTAGAGGCAACAGGACATTACACTGCAAAGAAACTTAAGAAAACAAAATGCGTAGAGTACATACTTAGTTACATACATACTTGTAATGAATTACAATTTAATAAACACAGATTATTAAAAGCAATCATGATTTAAAGACAGTGCTTTCAGGGTAGATTGTGGTTAAAACCAGGATTATCATTGATTTTCTGAGCTGAAAGTAAAAGATAGAATCTGAAAAGTAAACAAACATGAATGCCACACAGGAGCTACACAATAATCCTTCAACACCGCACACACTTTTCATCCTCCAGCAGCACTCATCCTGAACGTGAAGCTTTAATTATCCATTGTGCAAATTTCACTTGCCAGCTGTCAGCAGTCTATGTTTTGAATTGCACAGTATTGTGAATACTTTCAAGTTACAACAGTTGAAATCCTCTTAGTCATTGTCCATATGTACCACATCGCCCTATTTTAGTGGAAGTATAAAAGGTGTGCATAAACAAGCTTTTGTTCTTCTGGACTGAATGAAACGTTTGTTGTGGATATTTCAATATTGTCAGTTCCAAAGGCACTTTCTTAATCTGTGCATGAGCTGTCAGTTGTGATTGTGCAGAACAAAGAGGTAAGCGCTGCTGCACTGTACCTGGGAACAAACACTGAGTGGAGACTTTCTCTCCAATTATCATATGCTTTATGATTGGCTGCTGAGAAACTCCACTGAAGTCGCAGCATATTTTCTCCAGCTCAAGGGCGCAGCGTTGATATTTATGGAGAGGTGAGAGCGGCGACTCTAACATCACTAAACTGGCGACCATGAAGCAGAAGTAAACTGAAGGGGAGAGACAAGGGAGAGGAGGTAATGATGGGGAACTGAGATTAATAATGTCACATTACTGACAGGAGGCCAGAGCGACAGGGAGAATGACAACTGACCTGAAGGAGTAATGAGGATGGAGAAGGGGACAGAGAGAGAGAGAGAGAGAGAGAGAAGAGGAGTGGAAAAGATGAGATGAGAAAAAAAGGAGGAGGACAGATGAGTGAGGAAAAAAGAGGAAGCATGTGAGGGAGAATCTCTGACCTCAGGCAGTCAGTGGGTGTCTCTCCAGCGCTCCCCTGGGAGCCTGCTCTACAAAAGCATTAATTAGCCATTAACTCAGACACAAGCTTGCACGGACAACTGCTGTCAAAGTTCACAGTCTCTTTCTTCTCTCACTCTCTCTGCATGTTTATGTGTGTGGAAACTGGATATACACTTGTATTTGTTACCTCTTTAGGAGGTAACCTTTTTTCTGTCATAAACACTGACCTTGTCAGGATCAGTCGCCCTCGTGGACACCGAAACCTAGTCGTACTGAGGCAGAACCTCATTTCTGAAGGAGTGATTAGGTTTGATTAAGTTTAGGGCTAAGATTTGAATTGTGGTTACATTAGGCATGAACTGGTTGTGGTTGAGGTTAGGGATAAAGCTTTGGTTAGGCTACCCACATGAATTAAGTCAAGGAAATGTCCTCAGAAGAGCAGCTGCCCAAAACTGTGTATAGTTGTGTGTATTTGTGTGTGAGCTGTAGGACCATTTTCAAGACTTTGTACTGGAAAGTAGTGAACACTAAATTCACTAAAATAAGTGGCGTCACGCAGACACTTATCAAATCGGGGCAGTAGGGTCTGACAGATTTGGTTCAAGTGTGTCGGGGTTCAGTTTGGAGATTACTGTTAGCAGCTAAGCGTAATCCTGTATGTTACAATGGAGTAACTAACAGTAGATCTACAACAGGGTGTAAAAGTTAAAAGACATTTTGCTCATTTTAAGTGGCCAGTTCCAGAGGCTGTAAATATCTTGGATGAATGCAGTGAACATGAGGACCTTATGCTATCTGCTACTGAGAAGATTCAACCTTCACTAGCACCGAGGAGAAAGGTTCTGAGGTTACTTTGCTGCTACTGAAGCCCCTCAAGACTCACAGACTACTTAGGAGGGTGGATACTGAAGCTTGTAAATCACTCGCTCGCCCACACTTACATTTAAAAACACAAAATTTGTGATTTAGTTCACAAGGACAAGGGAGTTGCTGGTCTACTGCGTGGGCTGATTGCCAGTCGTTAAGGTGTGTTCCAGTTGTAGTCGGAAGTTGAAGTTTCAGAGTTAGGGGGGGGGGGGGGTTTCTTCAACAGGAACGACTGCTGAGGTTGTATTTCCAACTCAGAAAGTCAGAGCACCCTCACCGAACACCACTACTTCTTCTGTTAACTGCCCTTCTGTCCTATTTGTTTCATATTAAATCAGTCATACAAGTAGTACTGTTCATTTCTTATCCACGGACACGTTGCTTTACTGTTTGTCTGTGCAAATTATCATGTAGAGCATTATTATCGGCAATGGGTAGCCCAAGACATGTTTCCATGATTTTGTCCGGTCAACTCGGGGGTGACGTCACTCCCAGTTTTAACCTGATTGCTGGAATATATATATAGATTGTTGAGTTAATTAAAGTTAGGTTTTGGGATTATGGCTGTGTCATGAGAGCACAGACAGATCATATCAATTTCTCCATCTCTGAAAATCTCCACAGATATTCACACATTCTGTGTTTACCGTGCAAATCTCATTTAAGCTTTTCTCAGTTTTTTTTTTTTTTTGTAAGAGAGGACCTGTATTCAGGACAGGTGCCAAGAAACTATATATATATATATATATATATATATATATATTTATTCTGTGCATAAGTCTTAGGCCACCATTAGTTATTGTTTTAGCAATGCTATAATGGCCATACTGTACAATTATTTCTCAATCACTTTATTGAAACAAATCCTGAAAATATGGAGAAACACATATGCAGTTTGAAAATAACATCTTTTTTAGAAGACTGACTTTTAGTCACATGTTTTCAATCTAAACGCCAACGATCACAAAATTGACATAAAAACAACAAAGCTGGTGGTGGCCTAAGACTTATGCACAGTACTGTATATATACATGTGTGTATATATATATAACTACTTGATTTACATTATGCTGAAAGGTCATTATGGAATTATGTATTACCTGGAATCATCAAATTTGTTTGTTCCAGGTGGAGGATTATTTTCAGCACACCTGCGGTATCCAACTCTCTCTACTTCAAACTTCTCTTTATATTTTTGTTTTTCCTCGTCTCCTTGTTCATGGAGTCTGCCTATTTTCCCCCTGCACTTTAAAGTCCAATAAAAGAGGCATCTGCTTGTGCCTTCCTCCTCCTCCTCCTCCTCATTCCTTTTCATCCTGTGGTGCGAGCATTCAAGGCAAGATTACAATCAGACTTCGTCATCAGTGAATCATTCAAATGGCGAAGGAGGAGGCAGACAGAAAGAGGACAAGAGAGTCAATAATCTCTGATGGCGGCAACGTAGCTAACGATTTCCATCTAATTGCTCCTCCACTCCTGAAGACTGGGGCTAGAGATGAGGAGACTGGGCAAGGGACAAAGAGTGAGAGCAAATAATGACAAGCCATTCAGTCTTTAACACTTACCTCTGATAATGATGGGATTGTCGGGCCTATTTGCTCCTAAGATTCTGCTCCTCTTTATCTCTCTATCCTCACACACCACCCCTCTACTAATTATTTTCCTCAGAAAATTTTCTTTTCCCCACTTAGGAAACATAACAGAGGAGGGGAAAAAACTTAAAATCATTAATGCTCTTTAAATCCTCTTTAAATCATTTATGCATCCCCCCGATGTCACTCAGACTTGGGAAATTTTGTATCTTTACATTATTTTGCTTCTTTGTGGAAAACCTTTTCACCCACTTAAGTAGATTTAGTGAATACTGTGTGTAGTCAAAAAATGAAAAAGAACATAGAACTTGGTAGAAAACTCAGCTTAAAGTTCCAGTGTGTAAGAGAAGGGTTTATTACAAGTCTGAATATATTACACATAAGTATGTTTGTATAAGTGTATAATCACTTTGAAATAAAAAAAAAATGTTTGTATAATGTTCAAATTTGTAATGAAAATATTCATTATAATATTTGAAAGATACGAAAACATTTTTTGTCAATAATTTCATTAATTAAACGACAAGTATATTTTAATACTTCCTTAATGACATAAGTAGTTTTTTTTTTTAATTCATAGGTCTCTAATAATTTGTTTTCATTTTTTGTTTTTCTGAAGATTTCATATGTACAAAACAGTGAATCAACATGTGAACAATGACCATTCAGATAAATTTGGAATGGCATCTTGTGACAGTAAGACATAAAATTAACACACAATTATATAAATATTACAGTATATAATACGTTAACATTTTAGTTTTAAACAATTTTTTGAAAAATTTATTATTTATGTTTTCTTTTCTTTTTATAACAGGTGTTCTAATAAATGTTTTAAGCACCATGTATAGTCTATGAATGAAAATATTGGCAAATAACCAACTGAATTCACCTTTTTAGATCTAATTTCAGCAGGCTCTCTGAGCTTCTCTTAGAAGTCAGAAATTAATCAAGCATCAAGCATAACATTCTACCACTAAAACAAGTTCTGTTCAACTATAATATGACATCTTAATTAAGAAATAATAATGTGCTTTACTATTTTTTCTGTTTTTTTTTGGTTAAGGAGCTTCTTTTAAAAATTACCAATGTTAATGTAGGGAAGCTGTGACATAAACCTTACATTGGGTGGTGGTCTAATAAAACCACTGTGTGTATGAATTAGTTTGCTCATAACCAGCTAATTAGTGGTGCTTGTATTTAGTTAATAGACTGAATGTGTGTTTGCAGAAATTATGAAATTAATGAAGTTTCTTGAATGCATCTCGTAGCTGCTCCTCTATGCTCAACAGACTGTGGTCTGTGTATTACTTATGCTAGTTCTTGTGCACTCAAGTCTGCTTTGTGTGTTTGTTTGTTTGGAGTAAATAATGATGTAGAAATGTAATTCTGAAGTCTATCACATTGGTTTGACTGAAACACTTTGAAGAAGAAAGCAGGCCGCTGTTGGTTCAGAAAGAGTCAATGTGTTGAACTTGAAACTAACATCACAGTCATGTACCATCTTAGTTCAAGTGCTGTCTCACAGTCTTTAAAAAGTTATTTTGTTTATTAATGGTCACAATTATCCTCAACACACGTTTTCAAGTAAATGATCCACAATTTTCGCGCGGTATACTATTAGCTAGTAATAACCTGCCTCCACACAGAGTGGTGATCTGTTTCTAGGGTGGCCATTTCCACAACACCAAGAAGGACACACTATTACAACACCATATAATTTTGTCCATGATATCAATGGTAATGATTCTGAGATACTCTATGCATTGCAAATGTATGATATATCACGATGTATGCGAAACAGAACAGGGAACAAAAAGTATTTGTATTCATTCACAACAAAAATTCTATTTCAAAAACTGACAAAAGAAATCCAAGAACAATACCTTGCAAAGTGCAGAGTTTTAACTTATTACACTCATAGCCATAAACGGAGAAAAAAAAACTAACTGCCAAAAAGCATAAATTAAAATGTTTGGAAAAAAAATAGGACTAGAACTACATACTTTTCTTGAATTTTTTTCAGTCAGTGCAAATTAAGAATAAATGTAATAAATAAATAAAGCTGTATCATATGAAGTAAATGCATAGTTGAATGTCTATCTACAATATTTATGCCCTTTCCTGGCAGCATCAGGAGTTTTTTGTTGCCAATGAATTTCTGGTACAACATTAACAACAACAACCTTATGGAAAGGGTACCAGCACCACGTCTGTTGCTTTTATGTTTATCTGTGGAAAATGTGTCTTTCGCCTTTTCCTTGAGTACTTACATCAAAGTCACAGTGACAAATAGTGCAAAACCCAAAAAAGTCATCATTACTACTTTTGCTGATAAAGCCATGCTCTTTTGACCATTCAGAATAAAAAGAGGTTTTGGCATTTCTGTTACATTAGCTTTTCCTTTTCCATGCATAGCCAGCACATGCAGCAGTTTTTAACCAACGATATCAGACATAGTTGATCGACACCACTTTCAGCCAATTATTTGTTAGACCATAGATCTTAGGGGATTGGAAGTTAAGCTGCATGAACTGCAACACCAAAAAGCACATTTACGAACAAGACAAGTCCTAAATCCATAAGTCCTAAATCTGGACCTATGGCCACCCTATCTGTGTCTCCAGATGAACTACAGGGCCTGCCTATAGTTTGGACAATGTCCAAACAGGGGTGATTGATTAGGTAAAATTATTGACTGTCGGCCTGGTTGTAGCATGTGCAATCAAAAGGTGTCGGCAGATCCAGCTTGGCGCAGTGACAATTTCGTGCGCTCAAGGTGCGCTGAAGGCTCTCCAGCTCCAACCTGGTCCATTCTCAGCACAAGGCGAAGCACAGCCAGTCTAGTAGTAATTTGAATCAGCACATACATTTATATCTACTGTATCTCGACTGTCCCGTCACATATGATGTCAGATCAAAGGCAGTTGGCAAGCATAATGTAATTTAATTAACACAGCTGAAACTGTGATGCAAACACGAGCCAACCACAAACAGCATCAGCATCACATAGTGAGCATACATTATATTCGGATTCTCTCATCTCATACAATTCAAAAGAAAAGAAAAAAAGAGAGAGACGCTCAAATGTAATTCATGTTCGGTGTCTTAAGGATTTACCTGTTTCATGCGATTGCCCATATTTTTTTAATTACGTTTTATGCTTTATGTGATCTATAAAGAGGGAGTACATTCTTGCAAGGGGGAGGAGGAGAAGGAAATATAGGGAGAGAGTATACCACCAATGGTCCTCCTATTTGTGGATGACAAAGAAGGAATACAGGTGGACCACACGAATAATGCCTGGAATTATTTTATCGCCATGTCTAATGTAATTGTCACTTAATTTTTTACTCCTATCCATGACACAGGAACAGATCTATCTATCCCGCGAGGTGACCCACGTGGTGATGTGCATCGTGGCTTCTGATGTGCACCCTGGTGGCCACCGTCTTCTTCTTACATCATTGAACCATTTTTTACACTGGGCAACGGTTCTCAGTATGTCAGGGCATACCCGATTAACAATATTGGTAACATTTTGCCTCAGCCCTTGGAGGTCTGTTTGTGTGATATATTATATTCGGCCACTGTGAGCTTGGACCTCCTGGTCCAGAACATTTTCCTCCATCTGATGATGCTGCTGTCTCCGTCATGCATGGCGAAATGAAACTTGGACTACGTCTCGCCTGTGGTGCATTTAAAGGTAAGGAGAGGAGCTCATTTGATTGGTGAAGACTGTGTTAAATCCAGTCATGCCTTCTCTCCCTCTCCTGCTACTTGCTGGTAGGAGGGATGGAGGCGGGACAGAGGAGTACTTGTGCCAGGCTGCACCCCCGGCGAGGTGCACAAAACTTGCAAAATGCGCCTGGACACACCCCCTTGGCGAGGCGCACCTGCACTACGCCTGTGCCTGGTCTACGAAATTAAAGCCCTTTATCTACAAACAGTTCAGCCTGTCCCTGGAATTTGCTCAATTCTGTCTACACCAGTCGCACCCAGGCATTAGAAAGGACAAACCCGGCAAAGGCTTAACATCGAGCGACTGGGAGAAACCACCTACCAACAACAGCTGCAGGCAGCCATCAGTGCAAACTTGCCAGATCAATATCCAGACGATATTGAAAAGCATTGGGATACCCTCTCTGCCACCATCATGAACTCCTGCCAAGTCGTCCTTGGTCATAAAACACGGAGGCATCAAGACTGGTATGATGAGAATGACACTGAAATCCAGCGGCTTATTAACATCAAGCGAAAAACTTTCATCACCTGGCAAAATGACATCAACTGCGAGGATAAAAGAGAAGCCCATGCCAAAGCGAAAGCAGCTGTTCAATCACAGGTGAGGGCACTGAAGAACCAGTGGTGGACGCAAAAGGCCCTGGAAATCCAACAGCTTGCTGACTCTGGAGACACCAGAGGCTTTTTTGAAGCCACAAGAGCGGTGTATGGCCCTAGCCAGCGTTGCCTGACCCCCCTTCGCTCAAAGGATGGACTCTCCCTGATGAAGGATAAGGATGCAATAACACATAGGTGGAATGAGCACTATGAACAGCTTCTAAACAGGGACACCACCCCTGAGTTTGAGGCCTTGGACCAACTCCCTCAACTGCCTATCAACGAGAGCATGGAAGAACCACCCAGTTTGGAAGAGGTGCAGGACGCTATCAGGACAATGAAAAACAACAAGGCCCCTGGGCCTGATGGCATTCCTGCTGAGGTCCTGAAACAAGGTGGGCCTGCTCTCCTTGAACACATCCACACCCTGCTTCTCAGAATATGGGAAAAAGAGGAAATACCCGCACAGCTGAGAGATGCTCTTGTCATCTTCCTCTTTAAAAAGGGGTGACAAAGCAGACTGTGGGAATTATCGTGGTATTTCCCTCCTCTCCACCACAGGGAAGGCGCTAGCAAGGGTGTTGGCCAACAGACTCACCCCCCTGTCAGAAAGCATCCTTCCTGAGTCTCAGAGTGGTTTCCGTCCAAACAGAGGCACTACGGATATGATGTTCGTTGCCCGTCAGTTGCAAGAAAAGTGCCAGGAACAGAATCAACCTCTATACATGGCCTTCATTGACCTCACTAAGGCCTTCGACTCAGTCAACCGCCGGGCCCTCTGGTTGGTCCTGGCTGCTACATGACAATATGTCGGCCACTGTACTGACTGGCTCTGGAGACGAAACAGAACCCTTTCGGGTTGACACAGGAGTTAAACAGGGATGTGTTATTGCACCATCACTGTTCTCCATCTTCATTGCTAGCATCCTCCATCTTACAGAGAACCAGCTGCCACAGGGAGTTAAAATCATGTGCAGGACTGAGGGACTCCTGAACATCGGCAGATTCAGGGCTAAAGGTCAAACCACCACCGTATCCATCACAGAGCTGCAGTATGCTGACAACAATGCCATTGTAGCCCTCTCACAGGAGGACCTACAGTGCACCTTGACTGGTTTTGCGAAAGCATACAAACAGCTTGGTATGGCCATAAACATCAAAAAGACTAAAATCCTCTATCAGCCTCCACCATACATTTACTCAGCCAAACTGACCTAATTCTATATAATATTTTTAGGTCACATAAAAGAAGGGTCTTGGGTTCGGGCCTGGTATCACCCTCAAGAGTAGTTACAGGAAACTATGACTTTAAACAGCTCAAGCAGAATTTATTTCTCCTCTGAATGAAGAAGTTTGAAGCTCTGTTTGAAGATGGAATTCTCTCAAGTTGCACAGCAGGCCTTTCTGATCTATTTGCCTGTGGAGAGTTTTAGAGACAAGACTTCACAAACCAAACAATGAATCATCCTACTGCAACTCACCAACCTTTGCATTTCTTACCTAGAATAACAGCAGGTCATTTGAGGCTTCCTGTTCTTTTTCTTTGAAGTGAGTTTCGCTGCTCCCACTGATCAGGGAGAATTTATCCCACATTTATTGACTTCACACTAATATTTAAAACAAGTCTACAGCTGGTGATAAACTTCTAATCCTGACCCTTTTTGCTCTGCAGTTTTAGAAACTGTTGGTTGCAAAACAAAAAAATCTAATGCAATTTGGAATAAATTTTTATTATTGGTTTACACTAAAAAAAAAAAAAAGGAAAATATCTAATTACAATTTTTTGATTGTGCAGGGTTTGAATTATGATTGAGTATTAAAAATATGAGACAACATTTTTTTTCAATTAACATAAAATATACAACATTTAAATGAAATGAAATGAAACTGCGCCATTGTGATTTGCAAATTTGGTTACTTCAAATGGCCAATTAATTTGGAATCTATTGTTTGGCCCTATTAGACATTTGATGAATACAAATAAATTAATATGTTTGTTTTTTTTTTGTCTGTTTCTGGTTCACATCAGTTGAAAAAACTTTTGTGTAATCATTTATCAATATAGGTTTTTTGTGTGTTTTGTGTGTCCTAACTGGCTAAATTGCTGTGATTTACAAGGATCAGCCAGTTCTTTCATGAAGTATTAAATGCTTTTATTGACTGTTTCCACAATTTTGTGTTTGTTTATCTGCACTAACCTGCACAAGGAACCAGGAGATGAGCACAGAGACCCAGGGGTTACCGTTACGCGATGTCTTCTTGGCTGGAGACAGAACCTTACCTACAGGGATGAAAAGAGATTTTGATGAGAAACAACAAATCTTTCAAATTTAAGGAAGGGCTGGCCTGAAAATATCCCTCTGCATTCTCTAGGGGAAGCTTTTGTGAAAAATATCAGCACTGACCTTCAAAACCCACGTCAGTGAAATTCTGGATGCATACGTGAACAGAAAAGTTTAATCAAAACGGGAAAAAAAGAACCACTGAACGACCAACCTTCAGTTAACAGGAGAATTTCTTCCACAGCGGTCTTTATTAAATGTCAGCAAGCATTGCGTCTACCCATGGAAAATATTACACGCTTTTGGAGACACTATAGGCATGGAGTCAGTGAATAGCAGGAGGACATTTCGCTCTCTAATCCTTCACTCACAAGTGATGCCTGTTGTCAGCACTTACACAAGTTCACACTCGCAAGCTTCAACTTCAGCTCCACTGTTGATGCCGCCTCCTCACTGCTGCTGCTGATGATTTTTGACAATCTACTTCCCACAAGCCTCTACTTAATAGTAATGCATTCACTCATGAAAAGCAGATTTCAGCGTTCAAAGTTTCCTGCCAGCGGACGATTACTGATTGATTTAATGAATGTTATTTTAAGCAAGAAAAATTATTTATTTAATGAAATTTGGCACTGCATTTTATGCCTTGAGCACTGCCAATATTTCTTTTTTTTTTTTTTTTTTCCCTAAGCAGAGGAAACGGGTCTATTATAAAAACACAGAGCAGGTTTTAAGGTGCTTGATAGGGCTGTTGTATCTGAAAATATGTTTATCTTATCTGGTTGAACTTGGTGGCAAATTTCCAACACATACAGCCTAGAGGTGCATCACACCATGTGACATAATTACCACATGGTCCAGCAGAGGGTGCAGTGAGCACAGCCAGGCCTTAGATCCATTTTAAATGGGCTCTTGCTCATCAGAAAAATAAGCCAGTGTTGATCTATGGTCTAACAAACAATTGGCTTGTGTTGTATTTCTGTAAAAACAATGGAGGAAATTAGCTAAATCATGATACCAGAGCATCTATAAAGCAACGTGTGGAAGTTTCAGGTTCTAAAAAAAAATGTGTAAAATCCCATCATATCCCGTTATAAACTGTGGTACAGGTTCAGTTATAATAGCTGGAATAACATGCCCCCACTAAGGCAAGCCTTTATTTTATTAACGCAGTGCCATGCCATGCTGTGCCATGCCACAGCTGTATGAACATGCATTAAAACGTAAATTAAATAATACTTCTAAATCCAGGGACTGTTTACGGCCGCAAAGATAATTTGATCACCTTCATCCTTAGTCTGCGGCAATAAAAGTTCATCAAAATAAAAGAGCTGATCACCCCAGGTTCCAATCTATTTCTCCCACAGATAACGTCAGTGATTAAGCACTTCTATGACTTGGGTCAGCATTTAAACCTAAAAATGAATAACTTGAGAAAGGGGTAAAAATGGAAGGTTAATTATGACTCCTAAAGCACATTTAACTTCTGAAGCATGTGCAGAAAACTTATAATGACATTTGTGGATTTAAAATATTTAAAACCAGATTTTTTTTAAAGGTACAGCTGGAACAAATTTATTAAATATGGCAGTGTTTTCTTCATAATTGTAACAAAAAATAATTTGTTACTGGGACAAATTCATTAAATATGGCACTGTTTTCTTCATAATTGTAACAATAAATAATTCCAAAATATTTTTTTTCTTGTTCTTTGTAGCTATATAAATTAATACACATTTAGTTTTGTTTTATAATGCAGGGAAGTTCCAAATTTTCTTTGCTTAGCAACAGGGCACAAGTGGATTGAAAAACATTTTTAAATGAGTAATAATGAAACATCATGATTGACTAATATCATGAACTGTTTCCTGTTAGTGTTTTTAATTAGAGTCTGACAATAGACCTATGAGCAAATAAGATGGTGTGGTTTACATATCAAATCAGGTTTGGACTAAGAATAGAACATTTTACAGCAAATGAAATTTTAACAAAATGCACCACACATCATTGAATAAATAGATAGAAAAATGCCAATGTGAGTTGATGTTTTATTTGATATCTTACATGATTGTGTATTATGCTAGGAGCTAATGGACTATATGGATGGAGCATTATTTACTTCTCTATAACTTCTGGTCTGTTGTCACTGGGGGAAAACTAAAACTTTTACATAGTCTTTTAGTAGTTGTTTTAGTTCCCCTGAGGGATTCAACGTGGCCTAAAATGAAAAAGGCATTTAAAGGGGATAAAGTGGAGCAAAGTTGAAAGGAAGAGGTTCTATTGGTTTGAAGATGGCACCAGTGTTCAAGATTCAAGGTACCCAAAAGACAATGTGGGTTACAGCCAGCATTTATATATAAACATCATTATTGCCACTTCACAAAAAAACAACAAAAAAAAAAAACAACTAAATACAGCAATATAATAAACATGGAATCACATTTAAGATCTATTAAAGGAGAATTCTATTTTTTTTTTTCCCACCTGGGCCCTATGGGCCCTATGTAAACCTTTTGTAATTACCATTTACTTATACACCCACATTTATATACATAGGGTCCAGGTCAAAAGAAGAAGGCTGATTACTGCAGGAATAAATAAATTTAAACCTGATGATCTAAATAACATGAACCAGACGTTCTGTGGATGATCCGGGTTGGGCAAGATAGAGTGTGCTTTTTTTAAGCACCTGACCTGCTTAAAAAGGTCAGGTCAGTTCTTGGAGGTCATTCTGTGCTATTCCAGAGATTTTGCTACACACGTACCAGATGCACTGATGAATGATTTTTTGCTTAATAGAAATTGACATCAGATAAAAGAGTGAAACATTTTTAAGAAACAAGAGTAAAACATTTCCACAGACAGCATCAACATGGGGTTCAAAGCACAGCCTGTAGTCAATTACAGTAATAAGGTGCTTATTACTGTACCAGTATGTGACCAGTATGTGGCCTGCCATCTGTCATTACCAATGTTGTGGGTGTTTGTGGTGCCTGTGTTAGTTATAACTTTAAACACCACCTCTCTGATGTACGATCGCCAAACACTACTAGATCTTCACCTTCCTGCTGTACATCTAGTGGTTGGATCATGGTGGACATGAAACTTTTCCCTTGTTCCTGTTGGGGTTCAGAACTCCACTCTGCCAAGCCCCAGCTCCACTTCTGGTGCTAGCGTAAGGACCCCGCCACAGGGGTAAACTAAGCAATGGGCTGGTGAGACTGAAGGCCATTTGTGGGTCTGGCTATGCATGGCTAACCTGTATGGCAGAGTGGATGCTAGCAAGAGGTAATGAGATCACATAGGTGACCACTTGTGGTGGTCACATGACTCTGAATT
Source organism: Brachirus orientalis (assembly GCA_016785285.1). NCBI lineage: Eukaryota > Metazoa > Chordata > Actinopteri > Pleuronectiformes > Soleidae > Brachirus > Brachirus orientalis. Next base: position 865,836 of record JAFBJR010000247.1, read on the forward strand.
CGGCTTCTGCTTCATGCATTCAGGAGTATGGGGTTTCAGTGCATGTTCCATTGGGTTTCACAAAGTAATTTAAATACTTGATAATATGAATTTGCATATCTTTAAAACAACAATCACAATATTATCTTTGACGATATATTTTGCCTGCTTTGCCCACAAATTTAGGAATCAGAGACCTCCATGTCCATGGGCTGTAAGGGAGGCAAGTTCACTGATGTACATGTACATACAGAGGTTCCCCCTCTGGCGGCGCTCTTGCTTCTCCAACAAAAGTTTGGTGTGACCCAACTGCATGGGTTCCGGCTCTATAGGAACAGATGTGGCAGGTGAAGAGGAGTCAGAAGCAAGCGGGAAGCTTGGGCAATGAGCTAAGGCAAGACGATCCTTGGTGTCTCCTTTTTCTTCTCCAGGACCAGATGTGGAGGTCCAGCCAGATGGGGAGCTCAATAAGTCCATCGAGTGTGCGCAAATATGTATGGCTGGAGACTAAAGATCATGGAGCAGGAGGTCAGGAATGAACCACAGTGTTTAGGATCTCGACCATAATGCTCTGGGGTCCCTACCCAGGGTTCAGAGATCATTGCAAAGAATGAGGAGCTGGTGTTTTTACAGGTGAGCCGAGTTGGCAGGTTGGGTCAAGTAGAAGTGAGAGAATGGAAAAGTACTGATTGGGACGAGGATGATTAAACATTTCAATTTAGGGGTGCTGTACAACAGAGGTCACGAGAGAGGTCAAGAAGAAACACAGAGATGTAAAGAGATGTGACATGAAAATGTATACATACATACACATTATACACATAAAACACTCAGTAAGGCTGGGATGGGAGTGGGAAGTCAAAGGTGTTGTTGGATGGTGGAAGTGGCATTCATGAGGAAATTTTAAAGCAGATAAATATTTGGAATTAAATCTCTGGGACTTTTAAGTCCAATCAATGCAGCTGAGAGAAGGAGACTGTGGGATGGAGACAGACAGAGGTGAAGGTAAGTTACAGAGATGAAAGGAATGTTTCTTGTGTCTGTTGGATGGAAAACTGATGATGCATCCATTGCTCAGTTTGCATAGGACAGTGGCAAGGTTAAGCAGTGAGTAGTGTGCATGAATGACAACAACATACACAGACAGAGTGCTCTTACTAACCATTTCCTCCCATTTGTGATACATCATTTCTGCCTGTGCAGTCACAGTCTCTTAATGAAACAGATGAATCTGATTAAAGTTAACCATTTGGCTGGTGGTGAGCAGCTGAACTAGAGTCATACGACTCTCCTCCATCTGATCACGCCACAGAGAAACTCACACTTATACAGCCATTTATCTCCCATGACACACACACACACACACACAAGTGTCCATATACATAGACAGAAACAGGCCAAATCAATTTGCAATAGATCTAACAGAGGAACAGAGGATGGGATGAGGAAGTTGCTCACAGTCATTAACAATGACAAAGGAGCAGGCGGCACAAACACTCAAAGTGAGATGGAAATCACTGCTGCCTTCAGTTTATACTCAAAAAGACCCTGACTGACAATACAACTCAGTGTTTTTGTACTTGACTCTCAGGACAAAGTGACAGTGATTATTCACCTGTGTTGCTCATTTGTACTGGGAAATATGGCCACATTATCAGTTTAATAACTGAGATTAAAAAAAAAAAAAATCTGTTGTAATTTGAGCAAGGTGAATATATTGGCAGCCTTATATCAAATTTACTTATTTCAAGGTTCGGTACAGAGACAGGCTCTGTCAAGCAATACTTTCAGACCTGACTGAGGGAGTGTTTGTGTGTACAGCAGCAGCAGCGCAGTGGTGGGTGGGGATGCAAGTGTTTATCCTGTCAAACTGGTGAACGACAGGGTTTTGAGCAGAAGAATTAACTTCTGAATTTTTTTTTTTTGAGGCCGCCTCTGTAAATTATCTTCATACTATAACCTGTTTACAGTCATCTCTCTTAAATAAATTAATATTGCTATTGTGTCTGTCTTGACCTAAAAGAAATCACTTGCTGTGTGCAGAGTGGGAATGTCACTGGGCATCGAACTTTTGTATGTATTTAAAATTTATGCACTATAACTTTAAAGGTACAGTATGTAATTTCTGCCCCTAGCTTGATGATTCATGGGAGTAACATGGGATTCATGAGCTTTGCCTCACTTCTTGATTAAGTGACTGATCCTTTCTGTCTTTTTCCCAAAGTCACTTTGTATTCTATCTTTTTTCTTTTTTGTTTCTGACACCAACTCCTGTAGCAACAGCTCTAAGCTCCACCGAACAGCAGGTCAATTGCTTTATTTGTCACATGTGTTACAAACACATGTCACATACCTGTTTTTCTGTTAACTTTTTTCTGTTCTGTTGCCATTGATTTTTTCCTATTATGGTATATTTCTTGGACCAGTAGATGTGCGTCTTCACAATGAAGAGTACAGAGGAGTACAGCTGAAACAACTAAATTACTTAATTGAATAGTCAACAACTTCGATACTCGGACAATCAGTTTCAGTAATTTGTTTTTGTATTTAAAACAAACTTTCAGATTTTTCAGCCTCTTACATGTGAAGATGTTCTTGTTTTGGTTTTTGCTTCATACAACGAAATCATGGAAGTTGAACAATTGTGGTCTATGGACAAAACAAGACATTAGAGAAGATAATTTCTAGGTTAAAGAAACACAGTTCAACGTGTTTTTCTACATTTTCTGACATTTTATGGGCCAAATGACAAATTGATTAATTAAGCATTAAAATAATCAGCCGCAGCATTTAAAATGTATTATTCATGGAAATGTTTAAAGGGAAACCCCGTGTTAAAATTACAAGCAGTAGCTCTGAACAGCAGATGACATCATTAAAAGGTGACAAATGAAACTTTTACCATAGCTATGGAATTGGTGTTGGAAACATTTTGGCACATGAATGTACACTACTCAAAAATGTACTGTATAGATAAATAAAACATACTTTTTGATATGTTTGTGTGGGTGAATTCCCTACTATGTTTTTGTTGACTGTTTATTTGGGAGATAACGCATTTTATTAAGTTTATTGAGATGACTTTTCCTCACAAGAGAGAAAAAAAAATTGGCAAGATGCACATCAAACAAGTCAGTCAGTCAAGAAAAATACAACACATGATGTGTTGCTGTGTTTCTTTGCCAAGTATGTAAGTGAATAGGTGATGCAAGCCTTCCTTGACCCGCAGTACCACAGACGATACAAGAGTGATGGCACTGCTTTGGTCATGAAAAAAAAACAAAGTTAAAGGCCGAGATGGTGAAACTGGTGGAGGGGTGAGCAGCAGGCGTGGTGACCAAACTGCAGGGGTTTAGGAGGAAGATGCACACCTTCTAAGCAAAGGACCACGGCAGCCTCTGGCATCGTGAGGAGCGAGAAGGAGCAGAGAAGGTAAAGTGTCAGTAGAATTCTAAAATATTAAATTAAATGTTCTTTTACTGTAAAATTACTCAGCAGACATTATCTATTGTTCCGTTGGATCGCTGAGCTGCTAAATTTGAGCTGATATGAGCATTTGTTAACCTGCAGAAGCTCGGCAGTTACACCAATCTCCTCACAATGACCTTTTACAAGAGTGACATTTATATTTATATAATCATATTCCTGGTGTTTGATGAAATTGGACAGTTGAATGCAATGTTTTGATCTGCCCCATATCTGTCCCCTATGAGAGTTGTGACACACACACAGGTTTAGCTACAGCCCTGTCTCCTCTCTTCCTCTTTCTCTATCTGGTATGTGGTGCTGTACAGATGCCAAACGAATCTGTTCCTTCTCTTTAAACTTCATTCAGGAATATTATTTACTTCGCTAACAGTGACCATTTTTCATACAATTTGCTGAGCGGCTCTCTTATCAAGGCAAGTAAAAGTATTGGATTGAGACTCTGTATCGACAGATGCTGAACAGAAAAAAAAATTGGATTGTGATCTGGAGACCAAAAAAAGTTGATTGGGATATCCCTAATCATATGCAGTCTCTGTTGTGTATTGTTGAAATTTAATTTAATTTAATTTATTCTGACACTTTATCTTTGTCCAGTGGCATATAATTTCATTATTTATGGTAATATCATAAGCCATGGTACAATGTGGAGAAAAAAATATAGATACTGCTAAAACTTATTGCTTATGATCCTTATCCTCAGGAATTCAGAATGTCTCTTTATAGTCTCAACACATCACATACCAGTGTACACACAGTACACAGTCCCTCCTCAATGCCACTAATTGCTCCATTTTTGCAAGAAAAGTGCAATGAAGCTTTTTGAAAATGTAAAACCTGATATCTGAAAACTTTAAATAATACTTTACTATACAGTAGAAAATTCTAGTTAATTGCAAAGTGACGACTGTCTAACTGAGCGATGGGCCATACACAAGTAAACATCGGACCAGCTTTTTTTTTCTTTTTTTCTTTCAAAGGGCTAGAACTGAAAAAAACAGAAGCTTGCAAAATAGATGCCAACCGGCATGGACATGGCTCCCTGGCTTGTGTTCTCCAGCCCCAATGAAAACAAATTTGCATGGCCAGGAGAGGGGAAGGGAGAGGGGGATTATCAGCCATGAGTTTTTGAGTGAGGATAAAGAGGTAGACAATGGATGGATGCTTATGGTGGTGTCGTAAAAAAATGACTCCGAAACTGTAAGGGGAGCGCCATAGAGAATAAGCAACCACACTTGCAAAACCTAACCCTTTTAACCATCTAACCAATGTTGTACTGGGTGTCATAATGTGGTCTAAAATCTCATGCTAACACTATCTTGATTTCCACAACTACCTTAATGCTACTTCATTTTAATGTTTGCATGTAATGTCTTCAAATGATACAAATACAAAGCACAGTCTGGTATATTTGGATCACTGAAATATCACAAGATTATCTGCCCCCAGCTACCAAAAATACCCCGGCAGCAACTTTAAAGGCCAGTTCCCTGAAGGAATCCGCCACCTACCGAACAAGTCGTCCCTGGCCAGAGCATAGAGGATACGTGAGGCTCCGATGAGGTTGCTCATGGCAGCGGAGAGTGTGGAGGAATAAACCCCGATGGTGACGAAGGGTTTCCAGACATTAATGTCCCTCAGGAAACTGTAATCCCTCTGAAGCAGCACACTGTAAAGGTTTGGATGGGAAAACACACATTTATGTAAATAGTCATGAATGTGAGTTTACTTTTGAACATAAAATGAACACAGTGAAAAGAAATTTCATCCTCAGTTTTATTACCGACAGACTGACATAATAAAGTTGAAAGTGTTTGATTGTCTGAATGTTGGAGGCTATATAACTAAACCATAAAGAAACCAATTACTGTATGGAAAGTCAATAGAAAAGAATCTCATGACAGCAGTTACCTTTTTCTGTGATAAAAGAAAATTAAGTAGACCAACATGTCCTTCAGGTTGGTGCCTGAATGCCTGAGTTGGGGGGAATGCAAAATGCATATACATTCGCTGTTGCCAAAGCCACACTGGAAGTGTGTGTAGTGAGTAGTGGCTGTGTTGCTGATCTGCTGAGTCTCTTGCCAGGTGACTGTTTAGGACCCCCTTGAAAACAAGACGCTACATCTCAAGGGCTATCCTTCTAATAAATTCTAATTCTAATTATTCACACAGGGAGTTTGTCTGCTGCAATGTTTCTACTATGCTTTACATAAGATTTGCTCTTAAAAAGACACAATGTAGGATTTCATCCTTCAAGTAATGTCTCAAAAAATGATTTCGATGCTACATTAACTCACAACGGGGTGAATGTCACCTCTGTCAAAACCTGAGCAGGTCTGCATCACCTGTATTGGTACTGTGGAACTTCTGGTTTTGGGGTCCATGCCACATACTACAACAATCTACTTTACAGAATGCTACCTTGAACAAAGAAGCAAACAAAGTGACAAGGTTTTACAGGTGGAACTATTTATTGAGTAGATGTCATGGCAAAGGCAGCACCAAAACCAAAGAGGGTTAAAGCAGAACTATGATGGATTTTATAGTTACATCTTTGGGATCACCGAGATGGTTAAATGGCTTGTTATGGGGAGAATGATGGTATCATCTTTTAATGGAAAACTAGACTTGCAAGATCAGGGCCAAGCCTTGCGAGAAACACAAAGACACACCTCCCATCCAGGTACTGGGGTACTAAAAGGCAGTGATAGCGTTATTTTAGAAGTTTGTCATGGCAGAGCCCGCAAAAGAAGCAGGGTAAACTTGTGGGAGGAAACGAGGAAGAAGAAATGACTGTCTGATGGAGCGAGGGGCCACACATGACTAAACATCGGACTCGCTTTTTCTGAATGGCAAGAAATGAAAAACACAGAAGCAAGAAAAACGGATGCCCGAGCTGGAGTTTTTGCTGTTGCACTTGTTAGTATCTGTGTGATAAACTCTCTTTTCTCTGTGTATTTACTGATGTGTATTTGCACATGGATCCACGGCTTGTGTTGGTCAGTTCCATTGAAAATAAATGCACATGGCATGGAGACCAGGCCATTGCACACCCCCGCTCCAAGGAGGTGTGTCCAGGCGCGTTTCATGCACAGCGCAGGGTGCGCAGCTGGGCGCAGCCAGGCGCAAGTACTCCTCTGTCCCGCCTCCATCTCTCCTACCAGCAAGTAGCAAAGTGAGGGAGAGAAGGCATGACTGGGTTTAACACAGTCTTCACCAATCAAATGAGCTCCTCTCCTCACCTTTAAATGCGCTGCGGCGAGGCACAGTGCAAGTTTCTTTTCGCCATGGACTAAGGAGACAGCTGCAGTGTCAGACAGAGGAAAACTTATGTTCTGGTCCAGGAGGTCCAAGCTCGCAGTGGCCGAATATATGATCACATGAACAGACCTCCACGGGCTGATGATGCAAAAGGAGCCAAAAGGAGGTTACCAATACTATTATAAGAAGGAGACTAGTTCAATTAATCAATAAAATTGATGTTAACACCATTTTGTTTCATGAGGCACGTGTAATGGAATTTCATTAACACAGCTGAAACTGTGATGCACAGTGCAAGTTTCATTTCGCCATGGACTAAGGAGACAGCTGCAGTGTCAGACGGAGGAAAACTGATGTTCTGGTCCGTGAGGTCCAAACTTACAACTTCACAATTCTCTCAGCCAACCACAAACAGCCTCGGCATCGGCTTCTCTCATCTCATAATATTCAGTACATACTTTGTGGCATGTTGCATCCTGCTTGATCCAGAAGAGGGTTAATCAAATGTATTCACATCTTTGATTTTGTGTAATCCAGAGTTACATACCATAATGTTCATAATTCAATTGGATTAAGACAAGTTAATTTCACATGCAAACACTAGCGACAAGGTCCAGACCACAAGCTTGGTAATGCATCCTTTATGCACAGGTGCTTCTGAGTTCATCCACGTTACACATGGTATTTGTTTATATTGTGATCTGTGCACACTACTCATCTTTATTACACACAGTTTAAATATAGGTTACTAAATATGAGTGTCTTTATTAGTGGAAAATGTTCACCTTACTCTTAATGCCAACCTCAATCCCACCAAAGCCGTCGATGCTTATGGCTGAGAGGGTGGAGGGGCCGCCCCCGGTGCTTTTGTTTGGCTCTTCTACTTACATCATTGAACCATTTTTTTACACTGGTTCTCAGTATGTCAGGGCATACCTGATTAATAATATTGGCAACCTCCTTTTGGCTCCTTTTGCATCATCAGCCCGTGGAGGTCTGTTCATGTGATCATATATTCGGCCACTGCGAGCTTGGACCTCCTGGACCAGAACATCAGTTTTCCTCCGTTTGACACTGCAGCTGTCTCCTTTGTCCATGGCGAAACGAAACTTGCACTACGCCTTGCCACATCGCATTTAAAGGTGAGGATTGTTGATCAAAGAGATGAGTCATGCCTTCTCTCCCTCTCTCTGCTACTTGCTGGTAGGAGAAACGGAGGCAGGACAGAGGAGTACTTGCGCCTGGCTGCGCCCTGCTGCACACCCTCGCTATGCACAAAACTTGCAAAATGTGCCTGGACACACCCCCTTGGCGAGGCGCACTTGCGCTGCACCTGGCCTGGTCTATGAAATTAGAGCCCGAAAACGCACCTTCAGCCAAGCTGAATCTGTCAACACCTCCCCCTTTTGCGCAGCCACACCCATCTCTGCTTGCCTGAGTCTACCAAATTGCAAAATTCGCTGCCCACGGTGTTGCACTGGACAAAATTACTACTGCGCGGGCTGCGCCACCTTGCGCTGCGCCACGGGAAGTACCGTATATAAAAAGGTGAAAACCAACCAGACTTGCAAAGTTCCACTTTAAGGAGAGTGACAGAATTACAGGCTGGACATGGGAGAATAATGGTATGGCTTTTCATTTGCTGGAGCTCGCTTTCACTCCACTAACAGAGGGATAGCAGAGTGACCTGGTCCTGTTACTGATGGACTAATAAGTGTATATGTTTGTCAGGCCATGTTATTTAAGTCACCTCATCGTCTTGTTCATATATCATCTGATTCATACAATGTGCATACAATGAGCAATACGTTATATAATCTGAGTTGAAAATGCAACCTGTACAAACTTAACACTATTGCTCTTTTGATTATTTTTGGGAGGTTAGTTTTCAATTCTAATATATTAAAAAATAATACCATAATTTTGTATAAAATGCTATATCATAGGCCAGTGGTTCTCAAACTTCTTATACCAACTACAACCTGAGAAAATATTGAGCTCTTGAAGTAACACCATTATCAAATTATCATTATCAACGTTAAAATAAAGTCAGCTTCAGACTTTTCACAGGAGGCAGATTTATTCCCAATATGATAATTTGCTCTCTCATCATTCTCTTCTTCACAAATACATCAGGCACTAATATCCTGAAATTAGATTAAGATGGAGCAAGAACTGCCTAGTAACCCTGGTACATATCAGCATATACATATAGTTTAGTATAGTATAGTATAGTATAGTATAGTATAGTATAGTATAGTATAGTATAGTATAGTATAGTATGGTATAGTATAGTGTGGAATAGTATATTTGACTAGAAGTCAAGTTCTCTGTATCTTGCATGACATTATGTTCAGATGAACAAGCACTGAAAGTGTTCATATGCAACAAACCCTCAACTAAAACCATGACAAACCCTTTGACTAACCGTCTCTGCAAATGCAGATTGTCTATAATTTAAATGTTCAGACCAAGACATCTGCAACAAGCAGGTGAAATGGTTGTGTGTCATTTCAAACAATTTTTTTCGAGACAGGGACAAATGTGTCGGTGTTCAATGAAAAAGACTAGAGTGAAGAGGAAGTCGTGATTATTCTGCCAGGGTGCCTAATCATGTGAGTGAGTGTGTGTAGCAGAGGAATCAGAGAGTACAAACCCCACAGCAGGGTGTGCATGATTACGGCAAGCCCCCCCCCCCCATCTCTTCTCACATCTCTAAAACACAGCCAGAAAGATGAGATTAGAGTGCAAAATATTTCTCGTCCTCTCTCCATCCAACTCAATCCTGCTGTTTTCAAGCCCGCACACACACACACACATAAACATCCAATTCATCATCTGTCCCCCTTCTCTCACCACCTTCATCCCCTCATCATAATATTGTCACAACCCACTCAAGCTTTTTTTTCCCTATTTTTGTGTCTTTCCCTTCTAGGACTGAACCTGTAAGGTTAAATACCCAATTGCATTTTTTTTACATAAATTGCAATTTGATTTGACTTTTCAGGCTTCAGTTCAATACTTAACATATCATAAATCTAAAATAAGACGCAGCCTTATCACATGAGATACCATGAAAATATTAAATACTATGCTCTAATGCAAGTATGGCTTCTACAATTTGCATGATGGTTTCTACAATTCACGAACTGCATTTTTCATGTTATAGAACATACCTAGAAACATATCAAAACAGAAAATTTTAATTGGAGCCTTTGCATTGCGATGTACATTTGAAAATGATTAACTGTGCAGCCCTATCTTTTTACTACTACTTGTAACAGTGTCCACTCTTTCCTCCTACTTTCTCTCTCGCTCTCTCTCTTTTGTTTAATTAAGAGTCTCATCACTTTTTCTTTCAGGTCCAGTGATTTTAATACTTACTATCATGGCCCTATTATGTATTGTTCATTCCATCCAAAAATCTGAAAACACTATTATTTCACATGGAGCTTGAGAGACAGGCAGCACGCATTACACACACACACACACACACACAAACACACACACACACACTGTATATGCTTTCACATTGCCAATAATCAACAAAATAAAGGTTCTTTGGAGATGTTCTCACCCTCAAAATTATGAAATGCCACATACTTTGTGTGTCTGTGTGTGTGCGTGTGCAGTATGTGCAGTGCAGTGAAAAGCTTACGAACAATTGCTTTAATCAGAGCCTCTGATATATTCATAACACCAACAAGACCTGCTCAATGATGTGATACACAAGTGCACATTTGAAGAGGGGTCTCTGTGTGCTTAAAAAAAAAAAAAGAAGAAGAAGAGAGAAGAGCTAAACATGAGGAGAGATTCAAGTGTGGGTGTGTGCGTGTGTGAGTATGCATGTCTGCGTTGGAGAGAAGTGAGTGATGATGTGGCTCAAGCCTCATAGGCTGATTATTAATTTCTCTGACGTGCAGCAGAAGCAAAATAAATCTTGAAAAAAATTGACATTTCCAAACTTGTTCTAAAAATAAAGCCAGTGCAAACTATCTGACAGATATGAAAGATGGTGTGTGTATGTGTGTGTGTGAGAGAGAGAGAGAGAGAGATTTAGAGTTCAAACTCAATCCTTATGTTCCTGTTTGACTTCAAAATATACAGCCTCGAAAAACATCAGATTGTCTAAAGTAATTGCAGTGTGGTCCGGCAGAGGGCACTAAGACCCACGATGAATGCCTTTTTGACCTGTCATAAAAAAATCATTAAATAAATTTGTTTGTTTTGCTTCTAAAACCAAAGGTGAACAATCTAACCCTACTTCATAGGAAATTTCAAGGAATTTTATTGTAGCAATTTTGAGGAAATTAAAGGAAAAGTCATCTCAATATTCAGTAATCACATGTGTAATTTCCAACAGTTAAAGTAAAAAAATCTTCAAAAGTGACAAATACTTTCACTGGATTTTAATTCCTACCCTCTCCCATATTATACTGTACAAGTTTAGAGATAATTCAAGGGAAACTCTGTGCAATCATTGTGCAAACATTTGTGAAAGAATTACAGCTCAAAGGCAATGTCTGTAAAGAATTTAGTTCTTTTACCATCAGAATTACATAATATCCTGAGAGGTTTGAGGGAGTCAGTGGAAAATCAAGGTGTGTAAAGGCAGGGACATGGCAGCAAGCACTTCTAAATGTGCATGAACATCAGGCCCTAAGACAGAATTGTATGAGAAACCACCATATGCCCTGATAGACATAGCCACATGGCCTCAGGAGTACTTTGGATAATCACTTTCACTCAATACGGTCCAACACTACATCAAGCAATGCAACCGGAAACTGTATCACACAAAGGGAAAATGATACATCTATTTTGCTAAACATGCCACAAAGTATTGTGGGCCAAGACGTGTTTGAGATGAACTGACCACCAGTGGAAACAGATATCAGACTCTTCGTGGCAAAAAAGACCATACAGGGTGTTATCAATTAAAAGTGCAAAAAGACGCATGCACAATGTATGGGAGAAACTCATGGGTAGTCCGCAGACAGACAGACAAACAGACAGACAGACAGACAGACAGGCGTTTCTTACTGTATATAGACAGATGTATGCCACATGAAGAGGAGATTCAGAAAACAACCACCACTAAGTGTTGAGCAGCTCAAGTCTCGCAAAAATGGACCAACATTGCATCACCAAAGCTGCAAGAATCTTCAATTCCCAAACAAAATTTTCTTCTTTACAGGGGTCTCCACAGTGGATGATCTGCATATTTAATTTGGTAGAGATTTGAAGCAACCCTCCCATTTATTTATTAGTATTAGTTACAAGCCCAATTTCCTTCCGCTTGGACATGAGTTAAAAAGTGTAATTAAAAATAAAGGTGATGTGACCCATATGAAAACCCTCTGTCCCAGCTTTTTTTTTTCCTCAATGTCTACATTTTTCTTCATGTTTAACCAAAGGAATACTGTTTGCTAGTGAAAACACAAAACATTATATATTTTTTTGTCCTTTTGTCTATTAAATTATGGTTCAAGTTAATTAAAAAATTAGACAGGAGGTTTTATAGCATTTCTAGAAAGTGTCTTCTAGAAGTTGGGCTTTTAAGACTAATAATAAATACATTTGTCATATTGGAGTGTGTGGGCAGGAATATATGTCTGAATATGTGTTAAGGACTAGCATGTCATGCAATCTGTGTTCAAGTTTAATTAAAAAAAAAACAAAAAACGACAGGTTTTTTTTTTAGGTGGGACAGAAAGAGAAAGGTCGAGAGGGGGAACGGGGCAAAACATAACCAAAAAACAGAAAAACATAAACACATAATTTTGTGTTTCGGATGCTCAGAAGGGACTCAATAAAATGTCTGAACAGTGTTGTTGTTTCCTCTTTAGGACATTTCCTGGCATAAATCCTTGTCAGGACCAGTAGTCCTCATGGCGTCCAACTGAGGAAGAACCTCATTTCTGAGGAACTGGTTAGGTTTAGGGCAAATATGTGAATTGCGGTTAAGTTAAGGTTACTGGCTTTGGTTAGGCTGTCCAAACAAATGGAAGTCAATGCAGAGTCCTTAAAGGACAACTGCTCAGATCTGTGTGCACGTGTGTGTGGTCTGGATGGTAATTATTGATCAGCTCATCCAGCAGAAATGAGCTGTGCCACCCAAATAAAGAGGGGAACAAAGCATGAGTGAGTGAGTGACAGATTAAAAGAGCTCATTTAGAGAAGAGGAGGAAACAAAGCTAAGCGTCTAAAAGGAGCCCACAGCGATCGTTTGGCTGATTGTTCTCCCTCCTCCCGGCAGCGCTCCATCCTTCAGCTCATTTGTTTACCATTTTTATTCATGCCCTCATTTGTGTATTCATGCATGTTCATCTTTTAATCCATCATTTTGTCTGTTTGTGCCTCTGATAATTCACCAGTGCTTTAGTCTAACATTATGGATTAATTATCTGCAATTTTTCAAATGGGATGAAAAATGAAGTGCTGACAACAGGAGTGTGTGTGTGTGCGTGCGTGTATTTGTGTGAGTGTGCTCAGGTGCACTATAACATGAGCATTATCAGCATTCCCATCACACACTGAGCTTAAGCTGCTGCTGATCTTGGTCATCTTAGCTCATGGAGGGCGAGGTCACCCCTCATCAGGCCAAGCGTAACGATTCAGGATCATCTAGTTTAATGATCCTGTAGAGAAAAAAAAAAGCTCCAGAATATCCAATAAATGCTCAAGTAGGGTCAGATGTACTTAATGAAATGACTCCGGCTTATGGCTAACATCAGTATTTTTCTCATTGTGCCATTATGTGACCATTTGTATCGCTGCAATATGGTCATGATCCTATACGTCGATTCTGCATTTCCCTGTAGAACCTATTATGTATATTAGAGCATTTATTATAACTTAATTTTCTTTTACTCGCCCTTCTTTCTGTAGGGTGGGCAGATACACCACTGGTGTGTATTTATAAAAGCCAGCATTGGGCGGACTTACCCCAATTGGACCCCCTGCCTCTTACTCAAATCAGTATTTACATAAGGTATGTGCCTTGGTGTTTCCCTTTTTTTTTTTAAATTTAATGTAGGTGTCTGTCTCCTATGTCAACCAATAAGGGTTTTTCTGTGGCCAATGCTGATCTTTAGATATCAGTTGTAGTATTTTTGGCAAATATTTTTTTACCCCTCCAGGCAAAATAAAACTGAAAATGAAAAATTGCTTAAATTAAATAAGCATTTGTTGAATATCACCTACGACTTACGTGCAGATCAGATAATGTGGCTGTGATTCAAATTACTATTGCATGTAATATGTTCAGTTGGACCCGAAGTGGCCTACAGGTGCTCAGCCCATGTTCCACAAATCCTATTCCCAGACTCTGATATTGAAAAAAAACCCCATATTTTTCTATATATAGAAGGAGCAGCAGAGAAAATGAAGGCATGCAAAAGGTAAAACAGGAAGTAGGCAGCTGTTGTAGGAGGCAGAAAGAGGGAGAGTTAAGTACTCAGAGGGGAGGGCACTATGGTTAAGGATTATTAAATGGGATAAATGCTGTAACTAACAAGGGCCCTGTGCATGCACACAAGCACACAAAGAACAGCTACTTCACATCTTTCTTCACAAAACTTTCCTGTTTTTGTTTTTCGTGTCATTCTCCACAGATCATGGTGTATTTCTGTTGTCTTTTCCACACCCACACATTGTCTATTGGCAGTCTTCTGTTTTCCTATTCCCTATTTTGTCCTTTTTTTAACACAATTGTGTTCACTCTGAAGTTTTCAAATTGCATTTTTTGCTTTGTTTTGTTTTCTTATACCTTCAAAACAAAATAAGAAAAAAAAAATCCCTGTGAACAAAAACTACTTCACAGTGGGTCAGAAACTATAGAAGATGGTTTTACATGAATAAATATCTGAGAGTTAAGAAACAAAACAAAACACAGCAACCACTTTTCATACTTACAACCAACTGATTAAAAATACATTCCAGCAGCAAGAGGAGGCAGAATCAGTAAAACAGCTATAACAATGGCTAAGTTATTGGGCAGCTTAAGGGCACAGATATACAATATTTGCTTTCAGCTGACCACATGCTGTTTCAAGTGTGAAACTCTCAAGTCACAATTTTCAGCTCTGAACATTTTCTTCCCTTGTTGTACCCCAGTGAAGGTATCATGAAAGAGACTTTGCTGCCATACAGAACTCAGGTAAATGAAGCACGGTGAGGAAGTGTCCAGGAAGTCAGAAGGACAGAGGTTTCAGAGAGGTACCTTTAATTTGCCTCCTTCAAAAGAGACATGTCCAAATTCACAGGAGAGGAAATGGAGGGATGAAGAGGACTTGTTGACAATTCACAGTTACTTAAATGTACACTTGGAAAACAGATCAGCAACTTAAGTGTCACAGCTAAAAACCTTTTTTTTTTTCTTACAAAGGCCTTTAAATGGCGTGTGAACTTGGCAAATTATAAAGTGTTGGAAAAGGCTGTATAATGGTGAGATAAGGAAGCAAATATACAAATGTTCTTAGAAGTGATTTTTGTTTTCAAATGTGCTATTTTGAGACTTCAGATTTTGAAATTATTAATTTGAATATACTGTATCTACAGTAAGTGACAACTTCTCATAGGGAGCAAAAGTAGACCAGGAATTATGGTGTCCCCACACCAACAAAATTATTGATTTTCTCCATGGATTTTAGTGCAAGAGAATGAGTGATTTACAAACTTCAGTTTCTAGTAAAACAAAAAGGTGTCTAACATAGTCTTAAAATGTCAAATACTTAAGCAAGTGTAGATATTTGCACCATAGTTGTGCCTTTATTTAAGTGTATAAAATCTTTGTCCTTTTGTCCTTGTGTCCCCAGTGACAGCCATGCTGCGACTAAGACCAAAGTGCACACAGCTCAATCAGCACCAGCTACGTGTTGGTGCCTCATAGAGTTGCACTTTGAAAAGCCTGAACTATGACTTAAGGTCGATGCGATGAGTTTAAGTGGCTTTTGTTTTTCTACTATTCCGACTTGCCGCCCCGTGTTCACTTGCCTCATGCCCACAGAGTGCTGGAAGGGTGGACCATGATCAAGTGAAAGGGAAGTTGGGCTTGTAACCAGCAGATTGCCAGTTTGAATCCCAGGAAAGATCAAGGTGAACATGACCGCTCCCTTGGTGCAGATGTGTGCTGCCCTCCACTTCTCTTCAGTTTGAGATTCACTACTCGTGTGTAGTCAGGATGGGCTAAATGCAGGGGTAATATTGACAATCAATGATGGGTTTATGTGCATATATAACAAATTCAAGTTCTAAGCAGTGTATAGCACAATGACTATGTGTAAGTACCAAATAAACCCCCCTCTTTAAACATTCTGAAACCTCCGTTTAAATTGAATAATGGACGCTGAGCTGACAACAGCATATAAGACTTCTTAGTGCATACATAAGGGTGAATGTGAGGAGGCGGTGGAACAGAGATTGAGTGGATTGTCCTTCAAAATCCCTGGCTCTGCTTGTCTACATGCAGAAGTTGCTCCTGACAACTGTGTCGGCAGCATATGTCACTTGGTTAAAAACATCTACCAAACGATTTCATTCATTTCGTTCTCAGTGATTCTCTTCTTCCTTGTCCACACTGCTGCTCTTGTGAGGCAACAAGTACAGCTTTCCCTCCCTACTACCACCCCATTTTCTTCTATCACCGGACAGCAACATTCTGGGCTTCCCTTTCTCCTTTCTCTCTCCTCTCCATGTCTATTAACTATTTACCCATCCATCCATCCATCCATCCATCCATCCATCCATCCATCCATCCATCCATCCATCCTCACAGCCGTACTTCTTTTGTTACTCATTCCATATCTCTCCATTGCAGAGATTCTGGTCACTTTCATCCCATCTTTATCTCTCTTCTGCCACCCTTTTTTCACTGTTGTCTCTTTTTTTCAGGTGTTGTGAAGCCTAAACATTCAACAATATGTACAGTATGCTAAAACAGATCCACAATGCTGTTCAGCAACACATGAAAGCGCCCCATTCAAAGTGAATGAGTAGTGTTAGAATGGTTGTTTAAAAATGAGATTTTTGCTTTAGCCAGATTTATAAAAGAATTTATTGATATTAAGAAAGAGAATATTGTGTCCAACTTAAGGGTTGTTTTTCTTGTTGCTGTTTGTTCCTGAGAAATTATCATTATGAAATTGTGAATGTCTGTTAGATGCTATGTGGTCATCTTTGTATCTTTTTTTTGTTGGTCTCTTGTCAGCCCTTATGGGTTACTATGGGAACTACTGTGCATGGCACAAACAAATCAATCAGTCAATCTAGGAAAAATGCAATTTGAATA
Organism: Brachirus orientalis; assembly: GCA_016785285.1. Lineage (NCBI taxonomy): Eukaryota > Metazoa > Chordata > Actinopteri > Pleuronectiformes > Soleidae > Brachirus > Brachirus orientalis. The sequence continues at coordinate 882,853 of JAFBJR010000247.1, forward strand.
TTCAATTGTACTATTCATCATAAAATGGAGGCAGGACTGTCATCATTTATCAAATAATTGAATACTCTAAAGTCCAGTGTATGAGAGCTAATTAAAGTAATGCAGGGTTCACACTGTGTTGCATTCAAGAAACCTCTTCAATTCCATCACTTCTGCAAACACACATGAAATCCACTATGTCAAGGGAACAAGACAAGACACCGACTGTGGATTATACTTTCTTCACTTTGTTCCCACCAGGTAGCTAATGCAAGCTACCTAATGCAGGCTGATGTCCTGTCAACACAAACCTTTGGTTTCTGTACCTTGAAATGCACATCTGTACTTCATCAAATCAAATCACAGTGAAGTGGACCGATTATGGATCGAATCAACGAGAATCTGGAGATTGGTTTCAATATTGCTGCATTCCAGTCGTAGTCGCCCACACAAACAATGTTTCTTTTATCAGACTTAAAACCTTCCTTTTTGATAAAGCTTAAAATTACAGCTGGCTCAGGGAAACCTGAACCATCTCTTAGTTATGCTGCTATAGACCTAGACTGCTGGGGGATTTCCTGTGGTGCACTCACACTCACTCTCTCACACTCACTCTCTCACACCCAGGGTATGAATGTGACTTCATTACATCATCATTAACCTTGTTCTTTCTCTCCAAAGTCTGTGCCTTTCCTTCCTGTTCTCTAGCTCTGTCATCATCTTGCAGGATCCAGATTCAGTTTCCAATGCTATTATTATTATAAAAGTAGTATTATTGTCATTATTATTATGTTATGATTAAAGATGATATATCAGTATCTTATCAATAATCTCTGCTGCTGCCTGTATAAATGACACCGTGGTTCTATAAACATGACATAACTGATTCTAAACTTGATACAACTGTTGTACAGTGCATCCGGAAAGTATTCACAGCGCTTCACTTTTTCCACATTGTGTTATGTTACAGCCTTATTCCAAAATGGATTCAATTAATTTTTTTCCCTAAAACCTCTCCTCTGTCCCCCATTTTCCTCTCACCCCAACCGGTCGAGGCAGATGACCGCACATCTTTGAGTCTGGTTCTGTCAGAGATTTCTTCCTGTTAAAAGGGAGTTTTTTAACAAAGTATTGAGCAAAGGCTGTGAATACTTATGTACATGCGGTTTCTTAGTTTTTTTATTTTTAATAAATTTGCAAAAATCTCCAAAAAAAAATTTTCACGTTGTCATTATGGGGTGTTGTGTGTAGAATTTTTAGGGAAAAAATGAATTGAATCCATTTTGGAATTAAGCTGTAACATAACACAATGTGGAAAAAGTGAAGCGCTGTGAATACTTTCCGGATGCACTGTATATTTGCTCCTGGTCTCTCTCTTCTGTCTCTCCCTCACCTCCCTCTTTTTTCTTTCTCTCCCCCCTTTCTGTCCCCCACCTCTCCTCTGT